>VWZX01000636.1:6765-107568 GCA_013399015.1 Galbula dea
CAGGACCCTGGGAGGGAAGTCGGGCAGCCAGCTGACCCAAACTAACCAAAGGAATATTCCATACCATATGACGTCAGCTCAGATATAAAAGCTGAGGCACGGAGCAGGGGGGTGGGCATTCATCATCTAATGACTGCCTCCTGAGGAACCACCATGCGTACCGCAGCCCTGCTTCTCGGGAGTGGCCGACCATCGCTGCTCATGGGAAGCAGAGATTAAGTCTGCTTTTGCTTTGCTTCTGTGCGCGCAGGCTTTGCTGTGTTTAGTGCTGGTAATAAAGTGTCTTATCTCAACCCACGGGTCAGTCCTCTTTCCACCTCACTCTCTCTCCCCTGTCCCTCTGGGAAGGGGAGTGATAGAGCGGCTGGGTAGGCACCTGGTGTCCAGCCAAGGTCAAACCCACCACATCCTACAAGGTATTCTGTTCCTACCACACAAGATCCTGAACCCTACCATCTCATGATCTCATTGCCTTTGATGAAATTTAAGCACCTGCAGAAACATGGGGAAAGGTTGGAGGTGCAGGACCAAACTGGTATGGATTTCCTGAGAAGGGCCTTGTTTCCCGAACATATAAAACCCTTCAGTGCATGCTAATCCTCAGGCAGGTTATTAAGTACTATTGAAGTTGATAGGAAATAGCAGATGCTTCAAGATAAATACTTTGGTACCCCTGTGCAGAAGCACACTACTTAGTAAAGTGAGCATAAGTAAAGAAAACATGATTGAGATAGCTTGATGCTTAAACTTTTTCCCGTATGTACTTTTCCAGCTTATCCTTAACTGTGGAGAAACAAACCTCAAAAAGGATAAACAGGCCAATTGAAGCAAAATACTGAGTTAAAAAAAAAAGGAAAGTATGAGACAGGTGGTGTTAATGAGTATTTGTGTTACAGAGGATTTAGATGGTCCTACTAAAGCCTGCAGACCCCATTGCACCAGACACTGTACAAACATGTTAGTGAGGGTGTTCAGTAAACGAGAGGTGTCTGTAAATTCAACGAGTGGAAGTTCCTTTGAAGTCAGCCAGAACCCAAGCATTCAAATGATTTGTGCTGTTGGGCCACAGTTTTTAAGCTATATGATTAATTGCTATCAAGTGAGCTGAAGCAGAAGACAGGTCTCTCATACTATGACCACCAAAGATATAATCAGTTAAGGACAAAAAATAAGGTGACAAATATATATTGGTTGTATTTAATACTCCACTGTTTACTTCCTAGGAGTGTAAACTTATCATTATTTTTCCTGTTTCAAAGGAATAAAACACTCTATTCGGATTAAATATATTTAAAACAATACAGGTGACATGCAATATGGATAAATGCTACCTTCATGCAAATGTATGTATCCCTCATCGATTACAATGATGACCTGTGCAAAGAAAGATCAGAATAATTTGATCTTTTTTGGAAGCTACTCTGAAATTCATGCTGGATGTAGGGTGCGTGAATGCACCAAAGAGGAAGAAGAGTGAGGAGTTGTAGCACTTCAGAGCCTTCCTAAAGAGGGCAAATTCCTGATGCTTCAGAAGCAGACTGCTACCTACACAAGGTAAAGGGATCTAGAAAAAAAGGTGAGCCTCCCAGTTTGTAAATCTGCAGTTTAAAAGATGCAATCATTCCTACAACATGCAGAAAAGGCTTAAAAATAATGGCACACAGAAGAATGAAAGGAAGGAAAAACACCAGTCAGGAATAATTATCTGAGCGTATAAAACCTTCCTCTCCTTTATTATCATAAATTGCAAAGTTTTATTGATGCATATTTTATCACAGCACTCTTGCCATATGTGATCTGAAGATTCAGAGCCTGTCCCCAGGGATACCGGTACTGATATAGATAATCAAGAATTCCTTTTATGCTTCTCTCAACTCAGCCACAGCTCACATTGAAATTAACATCTTTTACAAGGAAACATTGGTTTTCTGCCACAACTAGACATGACAGCCAAAGAGAGAGGCCTGCTTATCTAGTTATTCCTTGAAGTCTTGGTTTCATTACAGTCTGTGAAGATGTAAACTTTGTACAAAGCAAAGGGGACGGTCACTGAATACCAGAAAAAAGAAATCTACGTGCAATCTGCCACATAAAAAAATAGGGAAAAAATGCTTCCAAATAAATCCAAGAATGAAAAGCAAAGATTAGAGGCATCTCCTAAAAAAAACAATGAAGAGAATTCAAAAGCTTTGAACTTTTGCAGTGTACACTGCCTGTGTTAGATTGAGTGGTGCTCACACACATGCAGGTGCACACAGGAGTGAAACTCATGCCCCAAAAGAAATCCACCATGGGGCCCTGTCCTACGTAAATCCTCCAAGGAAAAGATTTTACCTAGTGGAAACACTAAGGATGCTTGGTGTTGGAACTTGTTTCTGGCCATCCTTTTACATTGCATGCTTCCACCCACACATCGGCACCTTTCTCATGCTGCTGACGAGGGGGGCATGGAAGTTGTCTTGTTTTGCTCCCCATGGGGTTATACATCACTGCAAAATCCGAGTGCCTTCCTGCAGAGCATTAAAAGACCAACATCTGACATGTTGTTCATTCTCCCCCCTACCCTACTCCCAAGGGAGAACTGGTTATGCAGTGTAGTGTTTTGTTTTGGCAGGACTTTGTTTTTGATGGTTTAAATATACACACTGCCATATGTTAGGAAGAAAACAAAAAAAGCAGTACCTTGCTTGTGAAGGAGAAGGTGGTGGGGTTTGCAATGGTCACTAGTTCCTGAGGGAGCTAGTGCCAAGGTCTCAGGCTGGCTTCCCAGAAGGTGTGGCTTCCTGCTGCCTGCTAGAAAGGTGTAAACTTCACAGACTGTCACAGGGAGCTGGAGATGATAACACACTGGAATTGCATCTCTTTCTTGTCTGAAGGTGGTTCAAGTCCATCTTTGAGTAAATATCTATCTGCCACAACACTTTAAAAGAGTCCATAGCTTTGTTATAATACATCCTGGGACAATACATAGCGAAACCTATTTTATCAATGGTTGTCTAATTTGCTCTTCTGATTAATGTCATGTCACCTAGAGGTTATCTCCAAACAGTCACTAGGGAAGCACAGAAAAAAAGGATATCAAGGCCAGTTTTGAAACAGGTAAGTGGACAAATACACTGTTAGAGATGCAATGATGTTCAGGAAACATTTAAAGCATATTGCATGCCTACAGTATAGATCAGGGAAGAAGTACACAAAGAAAGGCAGGTACCACATTTCCAGCCTTTTGGCTTTGTCATTCTACACAAAACTGTAATTCTACAGTTCAGTACTGTGGAAGAGCTCAAGCTAAAACTACAGATAATGACCCCACTTTAGGGTCATTATCAAATAAGACAGGGAAACAGAAGGCTATGAGAAGAAGCTGGGTATATGGCAGAAATGCAGTGTAAGGATCTAATTTATATCATCAACAAAAAAAATAGGACTAATACATTATCTGGAAGAGTCTTCAGTGGATAGAAAAGATAGAGCACCTACAGTAAGAGACTGTCACATTTAGTTTCCCGGAGCCAAAGAATTTTTGGAATTTCCTGCTCCTAATCCCTCTGGAAAGGCTCATCTCACTGGGAAAGGCTGACCACAGAATCCTAGAATGTTAGGAGTTAGAAGGGACCTCAAAAGATCATCTTGTCCAACCCCCCTGCCAGCGCAAGATTCCCGAGACCAGGTCACACAGAAGCACATCCAGATGGGTTTTGAATATCTCCAGAGAAGAAGACTCCACAACCTCTCTGGGCAGTCTGTTCCAGTGGTCTGGCACCTGAACTGTGAAAAAATTTCTTCATATATTCACATGGAACCTCCTGTGCTTCAGCTTACAACCATTGCCTCTTGTCTTTTCACTGGGTTTCGCTAAGAAGAGCCTGACCCCATCCTCCCAACAGCCACCCTTCACATATTAAAAAACATAAATGAGATCACCCCTTAGACTCCCCTTCTCCAAGCTAAAAAGACCCGGCTCGCTCAGCCTTTCCTCAGAAGGAAGATGTTCCATCCCCTTAATCATCTTGGTGGCTCTGTGCTGGACTCTTTCCGGCAGTTCCCTATCCTTCTTAAATCCTTCTTAAACTGAGGAGCCCAGAACTGGACACAGTATTGCAGATGCAGCCTCACCAGTGTAGAGTATAGGGGGAGAACCTCTCTTGACCTACTAGACACACCCCTTCTAATACACCCCAGAATCCCAGTGGCCCTCCTGGCCACAACAGCACACTGCTAGCTGACGGTCATTCTTCCATCCACCAGGACCCCCAGATCCCTTTTCCCTTCACTGCTCTCCAACAGCTCAGTCCCCAACCCAGACTCATACATGGCGTTGGTCTTGCCCAGGTGCAAAAATTGACATTTGGCCTTGTTGAATTTCATACAATTTGTCTCTGCCCAACTCTCCAGCCTCTTTAAGTCTCGCTGAATGACAGCACAACCCTCCGGTGTGTCAGCCACTCCACCCACTTTAGTGTTGTCAGAAAACTCACTGACAGCACACTCTCTTCGCTCATCCAGTCTGCCAGTGAATATATTGTAAAGCACTGGACCCAGTACCGACCCCTGAGGGACTCCACTAGACACAGGCCTCCAACTAGACTCCATCCCATTGATCACAACTCTCTGACTTCTGTCCTTCAGCCAGTTCACAATCCACCTCACTACCCTATCAGCCAGACCACACTTCCTCAGTTTAGCTGCAAGAATGCTGTGGGAGACAGTGTCAAATGCTTTACTGAAATCAAGATAAAACATATCCACTGCCCTACCATCATCTGCCCACCTGGTTATGTCCTCATAAAAGGCTATCAGGTTGGTCAAACGTGACTTCTCCTTGCTAAACCCATGCTGACTGCTCCTAATGATGACCTTCTCCTTCATATGCTTAGAGACAGAGTAAAGGATAAAGTGTTCCATCACCTTTCCAGGGAAGGAGGTGATGCTGACCCCTCTAGAGTTACCCAGCTCCTCCTTCTTGCCTGTTTTGAAGACTGGAGTGACTTTTGCCTTCCTTCTATCCCCAGGCACCTCTCCTGTCCCCCAGGACTTACTGAAGCTGATGGAGAGTGGCCTGGCATGAATTTTGACAGCTCCCTCAGCTCCTGTGGGTGCATCCCATCAGGTCCCATGGATTTATGCATGTCCAGATTGCTTAACTGCTCCCTAACGCAGTCATCCCAAACCCTCAAAAATTTTTGCATTCATGAAGGAGATTCTCTTGGGAGTTCATTCTCTCTGCATTACTTTTAAATTACAGGTTTCCTATAGTTCATTTTTCCAAGATGTTGATTTGGAAGTATTTAATACTCAAAATATTCTTCTGCATAAAGGTGAACTTGGAGCAGAGGTTCAGATGTCCAGGATTACTCCAATCTTGCACGTACAAAGAGTTATGGTTGCAACCTCAGTTGAACTATAATCTCTAGATAAACTAAGTTTCATTTCCAAAGAAATATAGCAGTACCTGCTGTTTTTCCTTTTACTAGAGATTTAAGATAGAATATTTACTATGATCATTCAATGTTTGTATCAGATTAAAAATAAAATTTCCATCTTTCAAGAAGTTGTAGTATTTGACATTTCTCTTGTGTCAGGCTAAAAAGCAATTTATAATGCAATTTATCTCTCCATAAAGCTTTTAAAAATAAGTTGTAAAAAGGAAAAATGTTAACTTTTATGTAATGAAATGGGTTGTCTTGAAGTTTCAGAAACAAAATATTTAGTGCTGGGGAGCAGAAGGGATGCAGTGACATTGCTCTTTGACTCCACCTAAATAGCCACAACTGGGAGCTGATATTCTTGACCTCATAATCTCTACCTATTCCATGGATTCTTGTCCCTAGTCAGGCTTAGAGCCTCACCAAGCATGACAGCCTCATCTGCTGCTGTCCTCAAGATGCTTCTAACTACTGTAAAATCTCAGCCCAAATACAAAATATATATGTCAGCCAGACTGTCCTCTGTGGAGAGTTTTGCCACAAGATCTATTTTCCCTATAAATATTTTCAAATTTAATGAACAGAAAAACACATAATTTGACACTTTTGTGATCAAACCTAGTTGTTTTATTACAGCTTGCCTTTTGAATCCTTTGAGTGAGACTAAGAAGGCAGAATACCAGTTAAAAACACCAGTATCAAGCTAGAGTACCAGTGTGATGTGCAGTTAAAAAAAGAATTTGAAAAGCACTTTAAACAGTCTTTACAACCATAAGTTTTAAAAATGCTATTTATAAGCAACCGTAAGTTTTAAAATTGCTATTTATAAGCAACCATCTTTATCATTCTTTTCCTAGCAATGTTGGTTTATAAAATTATTTTACGCCTCAGAATCAAGAAGCACACTAGAGATAAACACTTTTCTATAGAATTCTTAATAAGGTAGAGACCTCATCAGTACTTTGTTCAAGGTCTATCATAATGGATAGAATGACTAAGCTAAAGATGGAGGGGCATCATTGTAACATAACAATAAATTAATTTAAAAAAGAATCAGAGACCATCAAGCAATAAAAAATCATTAGCTTATTATGAACAAAACTCAGACCCAACCCTCTTTGAATGAAACTTCATTGTGATTTCACCAGCACAACCTCATAGAAGACAGTGAGCTTGCATTAGTGTATTAAAAACCAGAATAACATAGAGACATGCCATGCTGTAAAGATTTTTCACATCTTTATTTGAAATGCTGACATGGGTCATTTTCCCAGACACCAGTCTGTCCTGAGCTAGTAAATTCTGGATCTTTAAGACAGATAAGGTGTAACTACAACTATAATATGGCCTATAGGGAAAGATCTCCCCCCATATAAATGACATTGTTTTCATTGTTGTACTGTTGTAAATACTATTTTTATGTATGTGTCCAGAAGGGACATGCAGTATTTTATCTACAATATTTCTTTTCTACTGTTCAAGTATTTGCATTAAAAAAGCAGTATTTTACAAAAGTCATATAAATTTAGTGCCTATAGCGCAATCAGTTTTGTTCAAATTATTTTACACTAGCCTTCATTCTTGAAAAGATATCCCTTCCTTTGTGGAATGTTTTAAAACTTAAAATAGTATTTGAAGTAGGATGTGACAGTACATTAACTGGTGAAAATCAAAGCACTCTTTTTTTCCCCCTAGCCCAGAAGAATTAATTTTGTTGCCACTAAAGAAGAACAGCCACCCAACTTTTGAACAGTAACTGTCTTAGTATTTCTGAAAACCCTGTATGCAATTAGCTTCTTATAAGAGCCATCTTTCAAGTAATCTTTTTCTGCCTCTGAACTCCAAGACCTGCTCATCAAATCTACCAATCCTCATCAGTAAACCCAAAGGTTAGGCCTAATCACTGCTGAAAGCAGTGAATGTTTGTAAAAAACACAGCCAGCTTCAGAAATGCCGTTACTTAGAGGAGCTTCAGCTGAAAAACAAAATCATCGAACAGAATCAGCTCTGTTTTATAACCCAAACCAGGGCAACATTAATAGAGAACCATTTATCAAGCTTGATAGGTATGTTAAAGGCACACTCGTCTAGGTAACCAACACTGACAGAATCTCTTTTAAAGCAGAAAGATCTTTAAGGCCCTCCTGAAAGGTTTGTTTTTACTACAGGTTTTCCACTTCAGTGTTTCTCCAGTGGTGAGGTGAAAGCAGTGCTGCCCTAGGAAGGGATCGTAAGACAGTAGAGGGTCTCCCCAGAAAAGGATACCTCCTTGACTATACAGTGGTGCAATGGCCTCATCTCATGACGTCAAGATGTCAGAAAAGACACCTGCTACAGCAGGGTTTATGCTGGCACCCCTTAGTGCTTTGCACACCTGGTTTTACTGGTGGGCGTCAAAAGAAAAGAGCGCTACTTTCTTCCCAACTGCAGGGCTCAGAAACTCTGGTCTAGGTTGGGAAGAACAGAATACCTGGTGAACTGGGTTGGCAAATTGGTAGTACGGGATTGGGAAGAAGAGGACTGATATTAGTATTTGGCTTGTCCCCCACCTTGTTCCTTGATGGCCCACACAGTTATATGGGCTTGTCTCAACACCAGTGGGTGCATCCCATCAGGTCCCATGGATTTATGGATGTCCAGATGGCTTAACTGTTCCCTAACCTTGTCCTCCTCAACTAAGGAAAACTCTTCCAGTATCCTAACATCATCTGGGAACTGAGGGTTCTGAGGCTCCTGAGGACAGTCTCTAACAGCATAGACAGAGACAAAGAAGGCATTCAGTAACTCCACCTTCTTTGTATCATATGTCACCAAGGCACCCACCT
Source organism: Galbula dea (assembly GCA_013399015.1). NCBI lineage: Eukaryota > Metazoa > Chordata > Aves > Piciformes > Galbulidae > Galbula > Galbula dea. The sequence continues at coordinate 15,017 of VWZX01000636.1, forward strand.
CATTTTAGAGTGGGCCTACATGGCCTATAATGTTAGTTTTTCTTGCAATGTATTTGAAGAAGCCCTTCCTATTGTCCTTGACCTCCCTTGCAAGATTTAATTCCAGAGAGGCTTTAGCTTTTCTAGTTGCCTCCCTACATCCTCTGACAACAGTTTTATACTCTTCCCATGTGGCCAACCCTTCCTTCCATGATCTGTAGACTCTCTTCTTCCACTTGAGTTTGCCCAGCAGGTCCCTACTTAAACATGTGGGTCTCCTGGCTCCCCTTCTTCATTTTCTACATATTGGGATGCACGGATCTTGAGCTTGGAAGAAGTGGTCCTTGAATGTTAGCCAACTACCTTGGGCCCCTTTATCTTCTAGGACCCTGTCCCATGAGATTTCCCCTAACAATTTCTTGAAAAGATCGAAGTTGGCCCTACTGAAGTCTAGGGTTCTGATCCTAGTAGGTATTCTGTTCCTACCACACAAGATCCTGAACCCTACTATCTCACAATCACTGCAGCCAAGGTTGCCCTCAACCTCTACCTTTTCAACCAGCCTTTCCTTGTTAGTGAGTATCAGGTTCAGGTCCAGCTGCGCTCCCCTCCTGTGAGCCTATGAGGTGGCTCATCCAACATTTCCATCAAGAAGTTATTATCAATGCACTGGAGGAATCTCCTGGACTGAATGGCTGGCTGAGTAGGACTTCCAGCAAATATCTGGGTAGTTAAAATCCCCCATAAGAACCAGGGCTTGTGATTGCAAGGCAACTGTCAGCTGCCTGGAGAAAGCCTCATCAACTTCCTCATCCTGATCAGGTGGCCTGTAATAAACACCCACAACAGTATCACCCATGCTAGCCTTGCCTCTTAATTCACACCCATAAACTCTCACCTCACCCCTCATCCAGTTGCTCTCTCACATAAAGAGCAATTCCCCCACCTCGCCTTGTTGACCTGTCTTTCCTAAAAAGGCCATAGCCATCCATGACCGCATTCCAGTCATGAGAGCTGTCCCACCATGTCTCTGTAATTGCCAGCAGATCATAACCCCTTGACTGTACATGGATTTCTAACTCCTCCTGTTATTTCCCATACCGTGTGCATTAGTATACAGGCATTTCAGGGAGCGAGTTGAGCATGCCAATTCTACCCTAAGGGGGTGGGAGGCCCTCTGGTCTATATTAGTACTAGTACTAGAACACATGAATTCTCTGACAACTCTTTCATCTGAGCATTTACTAAAGGCTTTGCTTTGCCTTCTAAAACACAATGATTTTGAAATCTAAGCTCTGGTAAAAGAAAATGGTTACCTCACAGCTCTGGTATTTGGATTGCAAGCACTTCCAAGCAACACTATATCCAATATTTTTGTACAGCACAGTGGTCTACAATGTACCTAGTACCTGCAGGCATCTCTAAAATAAGAATTATAACTGCTAATATAAATCTTACCTTTGCTTGGTGCCTTGGTCTTGGAAACCTAAACCCCAAGCACCCAGATCCACTATCTGGACAAAAGCATCAAAATCCCTGTTGTACCAGAAGATCTGGACCAAACTCAAACAATGCCCACATCTAGACATATATTTCCATCAGATCATAAACCTTTGGCTTTGTGGCTTTGTCAGTAGGGTGCCTAAAAGTGACAGAAGTCGTGCTGAGGCTGGACCCTTCTCCCACCTCATCTCTGCCTTCTTCACCTAGCCTTACCTGACTGTGCCTGTAGGTCTCATTTATTTGCACCAGTACTGTACATGGTTCAGATAAAGCATTACCATTCTTTCCTCTCCTTTTCCTTAAGCAGTTAACACATTACATCTGTGATTTTTCTATGTCCAGGGTTTTTTGAAACAAGAATATTGACATTATCTTACCCATTTGACAACACGCCACACATTACAGAGGACGAAAGGATAAAACACTGGGAATGCTGCCTCTTTCTCCTTCTCCTTGGTTCCTACTTCCTGTAAACATAACTGGAGAAGATTCTACTGCAAAGTCATAAATAAAGTATACTTGTCAGAAGCTATGGTCTTAAAATATTCTAACAGTTTCTGTTCTCTCCATAAATTGTTTATTGGTCAATATGGCAAGAGCAGTTCACTGATATTATCTCCATTCTAAATACTTTAATCTAGTATTGAGCTTTCAAACCACACCCCCCCCCCCCATTTTCTACCNNNCCCCCCCCCCCATTTTCTACCTTTTTTTCACTGTTGAGAGATTTTTATAATGCCTAACATTCAGATTATGCAGCATTACATCACCCTGTGTCTCTTATCCTTATGGAGATTGTTAGCATTAAAGGAGAACTGTATGATTGCTACTACAGTTACTATCAGTAGTAGAGTTATGCAGCAGGATGATTGTTTTTGAGTGGTCTTGATATGTGCAGTAAAGCAAAACAGAAAACAAAAATCTCTGTATGAAATATTGCTACAATTTATATTCTACTTCACTACATCATGTAAACGTTCTTCAAGTAGCAGACTGACATCGTGAAATGGTACCCTGATGAGTAAATTATCATAGAAAGAAGTTCATCAAAGCAGTGATTTCAGACATTTCTGAACAGCCTCTAAGCATACAGAACCAAAGATACCTCTTCAGTTAGAGGTGACAGTAATCATTAACACAGAAAACAGACTTTCTTCTAAAGCTCCTAGAGCCCTGCAATACACAGAGTCTTCAAATAAAACAATTATCTGAATAATTTTTAAAATCAGAAGTGTTTCAGTACTCTGTTGATATTTCTTAAAGAGGTTAAAGAAAGACCAATGGACTTTAAAACACTTTTAAATGCATGTAATAGATAGATCGTATAATTACAGTTAGTAAGTCAAATATGTTATGACATTTGGTAATTGCTTCTTCAACAAAGAACTTGGAAAGTTCCTAGAGGAAAGAAGGTAATTTATGGCAAAATAAAACTAGTTTTTGTCCACCAACTCTCTGGAAAATAACTACAACTACAGACTGAGACAAAAAAGGCATTCAGTAACTCCACCTTCTTTGTATCATGTCACCAAGGCACCCACCTCATTCAGCAGGGGGCCTACATTGCCTCTAGTGTTAGTTTTTTGAGCAATGTATTTGAAGAAGCCCTTCCGATTGTCCTTGACCTCCCTTGTAAGGTTTAATTCCAAAGAGGCCTTAGCTTTCCTAGTTGCTTCCCTACAACCCCTGACAACAGTCTTGTACTCTTCCCATGTGGCCAGCCCTTCCTTCCATGATCTGTAGACTCTCTTCTTCCACTTGAGTTTGCCCAACAGTTCCCTACTTAATCATGTGGGTCTCCTGGCTGCCCTCCTTGATTTTTTACATATTGGGATGCACGGATCTTGAGCTTGGAAGAAGTGGTCCTTGAATGTTAGCCAACTACCTTGGGCCCCTTTATCTTCTAGGACCCTGTCCCATGAGATTTCCCCTAACAATTTCTTGAAAAGATCGAAGTTGGCCCTACTGAAGTCTAGGGTTCTGATCCTAGTAGGTATTCTGTTCCTACCACACAAGATCCTGAACCCTATCACTGCAGCCTGAACTATCCTGAACTATCACTGCAGCCAAGGTTGCCCTCAAACTCTACCTCTCCAACCAGACCCTCCTTGTTAGTGAGTATCAGGTCCAGCTGCACTCCTTTCCTTGTTGGATCTGCTTTCTTGTTCTCCTGCAGCTACTTCCTCTGCTCAGTCTCAGAAAAATTTTGTTGCTATTATCATCATTTTATCTCAACATAATCTCTGTTCACAGAATTACAGAAACATTACGGTTGGAAAGGACCCTCAAGATCATCTAGTCTAACCAATAGCCCTACACTACTGTCATCTCTAAATCATCCCCTGAAGAAACACATAAATCCTCTTCTTAAAAACCTCCAGGGATGGTGACTCCACCACCTCCCTGGGCAGCCTATTCCAATATCTCACCACTCTTTCAGTAAAGAAATTCTTCCTAATATCTGGTCTAAACCTACCCTGGCACAACTTAAGCCCATTCCCTCTAGTCCTGTCACTAGTCACAAGGGAGAAGAGGCCAACACCCACCTCCCTAGAATGGCCTTTCAAGTAGCTGAAGAGAGCGATAAGGTCTCCCCTCAGCCTCCTCTTCTGCAGGCTAAACAATTCCAGTTCCCTAAGCCTCTCCTCAGAAGGCCTGTTCTCCAGGCCCCTGATTGGCTTAGTTGCCCTTCTCTGCACCCTCTCCAGTAGCTCAATGTCCTTCCTATACTGTGGTGCCCAAAACTGAACACAGTACTCGAGGTGTGGCCTCACCAGTGGTGAGTACAGTGGCAAGATCACCTCCCTGCTCCTGCTGGTCACACTATTCCTGATACAAGCCAGAATGCCATTGGCCTTCTTAGCCACCTGGGCTAAGGTTCTCCTGAAAGCTTGTTTGACAGATCCTCTCTGTTCATCTGCTCTTCCTTACAGCACTGTGCCTATGTGCCCCCCTAGCTACAAATGCTTAGCGTGGAGCTTGCTCTACCAGGGCAATGTGTCTGCTACTTGTGGCCCTTCCTCATGAGGAGGATCACAGGAATATAAGATGTGCAGGGCTGTGGGCCACAGGCACTAGTCTGATAATGTCAATAGTGGACTGCTGTCTTTCCAGTAGGCCTAGTAGCTCTTCGACTTGTCATTAGCAAAGACATCATCATGGCTAGGCTTCGCGAATGAAGATATGGGAAGGGCTCTACCGACATTTGTTGTAAGCGCATTGGTGGTTAAAAAGGCCAATACGAGATAGGCATGACCGGTTGCAAAAGGCACAGTAGAAAGACTCCTTAAATTAGCAAAGACACATTGTAGTCATTTGACAGGATCTCCCCTGAGTGTCTATGGGGTGCTCAGAAAAGAGGACGTTTAGGCTTTTTATCAGAATAAATTTACCAGCCTGTGCTCACTCACCCTTGCCTTAGAGAGATGTTCACGAGGAACAGACACCCCTAATTGTTTGTGTGTTGCCTGCTCATCTTCGTATCACTTTCTGATGGGGACGCAAACTCCACCAAATCCACAGGGGAAGCACAAACCAAATAGGCAAGTGGAGTAGTTCCTCTCAGGAGATACAGTAGTTGGTTAATGAATGCAGCCCTCCTCTGACACTGAAAGAAACTGAAAGTGTCCACCTAAAATGCACATGCACCATTGATATACACCCTTCCTCTTCTGGGGAGGTATTTGTCTGCCCTTCACATATCCACTATAAGGCATGCTAATTTCTTTCTTACCTCTTCACTCTGTTCCTTAAAAACGTATTTTTCTTGGGCAGCCTCAATATATTATACCTGCAAGTCAAGCAATAGGCAATATATGCTTGAATGGTTAATACTCTCCAGATTACACATGGAATGGAGGACATTTGGGGCTAAATTTTAGGGTTGTTTGTTTTTGTTTTTGTTTTTTTTCCAAGAAATGCTTCTTTTAATTTAGGAAGCTCCCCTTTCCAGAAACTGGTCTCCCAGTTCTTACTGAGAGTGAGCAGAACTCCACCTGTTCCACTTCTCTCATCTTCAAAAGTATCTTAAAATAAAAAAGTAGACTAATTTCAGCAATGGGCTAAACACACGGGAGGTACTCTTATCTGTAATAATCTAATGAGGCACCTATATTATTAAGAAATTTGCCAACTACTGATTTAATTTCTGTTTCTACTACTGATGTAATTTCTGTTACGTCATGATTGCAATTCTAAATTAGTCATAAAAGCAAAGACAGTTATAGTTAAGCCTTTCATTCAATCCTTAACTTGCTTTGCTGTAACTAAGATATATTTCAAGGGCTCTTAACTGAGTCTCACAATACCTAGGCATGTAGAAAGTTTAATTATTGTGTTGCATTTGAAAAGGTTTTGATAGCAGGGAAGCTACAGAGGTGGTTCCTGTGAAAATCTACTAGAAGTTTCCCCTGAGTCTAATAGAGCTGATGCCTGTCAGCTCCAAGAAGGACCCACTGCTGGCCCAGGCTGAGCCTATTCATGAAGGCAGTAGTGCCTCTGTGATAACATATTTTAAAACATTGGGGAAAAAATGGCACAACTGCAGCAAGGAGAGAGGAATGAGAATGTGTGAGAGAAACATCTCTGCAGACACCAAGTTCAGTGAAGAAGGAGAAGTAGAAGTTGCTCCAGGCGCTGGAGCAGAGATTCCCTTGTGGCCTGTGTTGAAGACCATGAAAAGACAGAATGTCCCTCTGCAGCCCATGGAGGTTGATGGTGGAGCAGACTTCCACCTGCAGCCCATGGAGAACCCCATGCCAGATTAGGTAGATGCACCTGAAGGAGACTGTGATCCCATGGAAAGCCTGCACTGGAGCAGGCTCTTCCTACAGGACCTGTGGGAGGGACCCCCCACCAGAGCAGGCAAAGACTATGAGTCTTATTCCTGAAGAGGAAGAAGCAGCAGAGATGATATGTGATGAACTAACCACAACCCCCATTCCCCATGCCCCTGGGCCCCTGGTGGGGAGGAGGTAGAGAAATTGGGAGTAAAGTTAAGCCTGGGAAGAAAGGAAGGATAGGGAAAGGTGTTTTAAGATTTATTTTTATTTTTGCACTATCCTACTCTGATTTCGATTGGTAATAAATTAAACTAATTCTCCTCAAATCAAGTCTGGTTTGCCTACAATGGTAATTGAGGAGTGATGTCTCCCTGTCTTCATCTCAAGCCATAAGCCTTTTGTTATATTTTTTCTCCTCTGTTCAGCTAAGGAGGAGGAGAGATGGAATAGCTTCAGTGGGCACCTGGTATCCAACCAGGGTCAACCCACTGCAAGTACATACACTTGTTTTTTACCTTTGATTTGCTTCTGTAGTAGGCCAAAAGGCATCATGTAGAAGAACTCAGCCCTGGGGTGCTCTCAACTTCAAAACTGTTATCACCTTTTGGGTTACAGTATCAGGCACTGCATAGTTCAGCCAGGCAAACTCTACAGAATTTGGCGAGTGCTTTTCCATTGAGTATCTACATAGAAGCAGGAAGGCCTTCAGTCCTTCTGAAAAAGTGAAATAATTTACAGAAAGGCCCTTCTGAGAAACAAATCACACATTCCCCTCAGGGGCCCCATGGAGGCCCTAATCTGCCCTATTCCTTCCCTCTTTCATGAGGACGTGAACATAAACTAACAGTTTGGGTCCATGAGAGCACTTCAGTGCTGTCACTTAGAAAAATCAGGAGAAGACACAAATGGCAATGAGGAGAAAATCAAGAGAGAAAGTCCTGTAACCTGAACACTCAGTGTTTCACTGATTCCAGCTTAAACTGGACTGGTTACAGTTTGAGGTATCAACCTCTGTATGCTCACATTTTTGAAGACCTGTTACAAAGACAACAGAGACAAACACTTTAAACATACTGAATGCATTTGAGAGTGTACCTTTGCCTTGAGCATCTGAAATCTGATTTTATTTCTTAGCCTATGAACTATACTTATGCTTTTCAAAGCAAAACAAGTAGCTTAAAAATTGGAACCCCCTGTGACTGCATAAAATGCTCCTTTCATCCATCCATTCTTTAAAAGAGGACCTGAATCAACTCCTTCACAGCAGTTATGGCTTCTGAAGTCTGCAAACACTTTTCAAAGGCAGGATCTATCTTTTGGAATATCATCATGGTGTATTTGACACTGTTGTAGATGGTGAATTTTAAGTGTCTAACTTTCAGATGAAAGGTATGTATCTGCTAAAAATTCCTGTGAAAAAAGTAGGTCTTACACATGCATTGCAGTCAGTTTTCACAATTCTATCCTTCTTTTAATTACTCAAGGCATTCTGATTACAAAGCTACAAAGTAATATATTTAAAACTGGGGTTTACAGTGATTTAATGGGTACAAAAAGAATATGAAATTAGGAATCATTTACTTCTCTTCCCCTCTTATATTGCCAAATATATTTAAATCAAACTTGTTTCAAAAACAAATATTCCCAGGGTAAGAACTTTAATGCCAACTTCCTGTTAAGTTGTTTCTGCTGAATTAGAAACCTCTGGCAATTTTTTTTCCTAATGAAATGTAAATGATGACATATCATTAACTAGCAGCATTTCACCACTAAAATCTTAAGACATGTCTTGCTTCCCTCAAACTTCCCTTTTCTTAACTGCAATGCTTTAGAGACAGCAGTGTTTAAATGGTACAAACTAATCTACTACCACCAGCCTGAATCTTTATTTAGGAGAACAAGCTTCACATTCTTCCCTGCTAAGGCAGTATATGGCTATGTTCGGTGCCTCCATAAAACACACTTATACACTATTACTGTCTAAAACAAGGTACAGTACTGACATGATAAATTCATGTTCCCAGCTGTGACATAAGGGCCCTTTGACAATACCACAGTGAAAGCCCTATTAAGAAAACATGTGCCGGACAGCGCATCTGATGCAGTTAAATGCTATAAAAGATTTTCCAGGTGTTAATAAGTTCAATGAGTAGAATGAAAATGAGATGGATCTGTGCTTGAAATTCTCAAGAAGTCGGACTCCGGCTCTCAGAGAGACAGACAAACAGTGCTTTATAACCATCACTGGACAGATTCTGCACCTGACCGTTCGAGGTGATGACTGACCCTGACTATTCAGTGGGGAACTGTTCATTGAGAATCATTTGCATGGGAAAAGACAGACTTTCATGTCTTCCTGCAGTTTACTGCATCCTTTTTATTTTGCCTTATTTGTAGAAAAGCACTAGTTATTTTTCACTTTTTATTTTTTTTTTTTAACTTCCTAAAGAGAATAAAAACATTATGCCTGTAACCTCATTTCTTGTTCTTGGCTTGTTCTTGGTTTTATGAGAGATTCAGCTTGACTAGTGCAGAAGAGAAACTGTCATTTAACCCATATTAAAGTATCACTACCTACAGTTTCTGATTTTAAAGGACAGAAATACAGTCTTCTGCATACTTTGAAACAGCAGTGATTGAAATTTTTCAAGGCAATGTTGAGGCTATGTATAAAATCTTACGTATGGTCTGCCCTGAAATTTTCAACAACTGGTATTTCAGTGTGTATGCATACATTATCTTGTACATCAGATATCTAGAGGAGAATTATTTATTCACATCATCTGTTGACTTGATAAAAGATGTCTCATTTCTTTAGCATGTGTGAACTTTATAGTTACTGTCCTTGAGGAGCTAAGTTTTATATCTACATATGACAAGGTACAGTGTGGGAAGGATGCAGATTTTTCCATGCTGTTGTGACCACAACAGTCTTAATCCTAGCATACAATTGTATCTCAGAAAAAAAAGATAACTTTGTGTCTATGCTAATTCCAGCCTGATTTTCCTTAAGGGGAATCTCCTGGTAATAAAAGAACCAATGGAGAGTCTCCTCTCACATATTTTAGTTCCCACAATGACAAGTCAGTACTATTTTACCTTTGATTCCCAATCTAATATCCCAAGTCCTCTTCCCACTCTTTCCTCATCCCGAGAGCATTACTTGAAATAACTTGCAGAACTACATTTTCTTAAATGCATAAGAGACTAGGTGGAGAGAATGAGCAAAGCAGACTAATAGCACATTGACACAGATTCTTGAAATGCATGTCTTAGCGGTTACAGTTCCTCTGGCTTGCCAGGTGTTCTGGCCAAATGTTTCATTCATACAACATAGTATCCGACCATTTAAACATATTTCAAACCATCTCTGCTCTGACAACCAGATGTAGACATTGCCATGGAATGAAATTATCATTTTATTAACTGCCGTTTAATTAGTTGATACAGCAGAGAACATGCAGTAATTTAGTCATAATTGGCCTGACTGAGACTCAATAGTTACAGGGATGGAATCTATTTGTGAGATTACTTGTTATGAATAACAATTATGACTGTGACAATGCAATTTTATTATGAAGATGTACTGTGCATTTCAAGCAACTTTTAGGTATAAAATAGCATTCAGGATTTAACTACAATTTGATGGCAAACATCTTCCTTGTATAAAAGTGTATAATCCTCTGTGTATTTTGCTAAAGATGAAAAAACAAAGCAAGAAAGACCACTTCCCAAACTTACTCTGATGGCCAAAATTTTATTATAGAAATGAGGAGCCCCTTGGTAAATTTTGTATTTGAAAATGGAGGAAAACACATAGAAGACTTCTCTGAAAATCTTCTAATTACTCTAGAGTTTAATGTGGTATTTGTGTAAGTGGTACACTATACAGAGTTCTAGAAACATTCTCTGTCAGAATATTGCAAACAGAAACTTGTAAGAGTAGAATATTCCTTGGTTTCTTGAACCAGATGGGTGGAAATAAAGTTAGCAACATCACCCTTTAGACTGCACTGCTAAAAAAAATGCCTTGAAGATGTCCTTGTAGTACAGGCTGCAATTAAACCAGGAATACTTTTCACAGACAGAATAATGGTTATCACTATGGTAGAAAGGAGCACATTAAACAGCTAATAAGAATCCTTGTAAAATGGATCCTAATATTTGCCTTTACATGCATAGTTATTATGAGGGGGGTTTTACCATCAGTTTGGACAGAACTTTGAAGTCATCAATCTGTCCACAGAATTACAGAATCACAGAATGTTAGGAGTTGGAAGGGACCTCAAAAGATCATCTAGTCCAACATCCCCTGACATAGCAGGATTCCCTAGACCAGGTCACACAGAAACACATCCAGATGGGTTTTGAATACCTCCAAAGAAGGAGACTCCACAGCCTCTCTGGGTAGTCTGTTCCAGTGCTCTATCACCCTCACTGGGAAAAATTTTTCCTTCTATTCACATGGAACCTCCTGTGCTTCAGCTTACAGCCATTGCCTCTTGTCCTGTCACTGCACTCCACTTAGAAGAGCCTGACTCCATCCTCCTGACACACACCCTTCATATATTTAAAAGCATAAATGAGGTCACCACTTAGTCTCCTCTTCTTCAAACTAAAGAGACCCAGCTCCCTCAGCCTTTCCTCAGAAGGAACATGTTCCATCCCCTTAATGATCTTGGTGGCTCTGTGCTGGCCTCTTTCAAGCAGTTCCCTATCCTTCTTAAACTGAGAGACCCAGAACTGGACACAATATTCCAGATGTGGCCTCTCCAGGGTAAAGTAAAGGGGAGAAGAACCTCTCTGCACCTATTAACCACACCCATTCTAATACACCCCAGAATCCCAGGGGCCCTCTTGACCACAACAGCACACTACTGGCTCACGGTCATTCTTCCATCCACCAGGACCACCAGATCCCTTTTTCCCTTCACTGCTTTCCAACAGCTCAGTCCCCAACCTAAACTCATACATGGGGTTGGTCTTTCCCAGGTGCAAAACTCGACATTTGGCCTCATTGAATTTCATTCAGTTTGTCCCTGCCCAACTCTCCAGCCTAAGTCTCGATGAATGGCAGCACAACCCCCCGGTGTGTCAGCCACTCCACCCAGTTCAGTGCAATCAGTAAACTTGCTGACAGTGCACTCTGTTTCCTCATTCAGGTTGTTAGTTAAGACTGCAGGTATATTGTATTCATTTTATGCTATTAGATAGACAATATGCCTTGTGTTTTCTCTTTTGTCCTTCTGAAAAAAATCTCAGGAAGTGCAGGTGAAAACTTTCAGCAAATGCAACTTCAACAAAATACAAAAAATTGCTTTACTTTTCAGATTGAGTGAAAGTTCCATTTTATTTTTTCTGTAAGGTGTAGGTGTCAGATTTCTGCAAGTGCAGTGACAGAAAATTATACTTAATTTAATTTCTTTTTGAACCCTGACCAATTCCAGCACATTTATTTACTTATTTATGATGGGTGGGCAGGCTGCATGGATATCTCCAAGGTCACTGAATCTTTCACAGATTTACTCTAAAGTCAAGGAAGTTATATGAAGGATGAGTCTGTTTCCTTTACAATTGGACTTGGAGTAATTATTTTACTTTGGTCAAGTGACTATGGAGTGCTTTGTAAATTTTCTTTGTTTTAAACATATAATTCTTATATCCTTTCTGATAATTAAACCACTATTATGCTTCTTTGTCACGAACATGTATATATATGAAAAACATGCTATATAAGAAAGAAAAACAATTTTTGCCTATGGTGCCACCTTCCAGTTAATATCACAAGTCATATTCTGGTGTATTCATAGGTGTATCTTGCTCAACAACTTACGGCCACCTGTGGTACAAATACACACAGGTTACATTTTCCTGTGTCACAGGGAGTAGCCGATACAGTGTAGTAGGAGATAATTTCATTATATTAGATTAGGTTTTCCATGGTTTAGTGGGTGTGGTGGTGGTAGGTTGACAGTTGGACTTGATGATCTGAGAGGTCTCTTCCAACTGTAATGATTCTGTGATTATGTGACTACCATGAAGGAGTCACTGCCACAAGGAATTTGAGTTGAATGGGGACACAATCACAGTGTTAAAAACCAAAAACAGTTTACCATTCAAACCTTGTATGCCTGCTTGGAAAATGTCTTAGAGCAGCACAAAAACTGGCACCATTAGCTTTCATCCTTGCTGAGTTTGCAGCAAAGTGCACACATAAGTAAAACACATTAATTGATGTTAGTCAATCTAGTTAAGATGTTCATTCTCCAGGCATCTTCAAATTTCATTACCAGAAAATAGGATTTCTTTAAGTCTCATAATTTGATTTTGTCCAGCTCAAAATGATGTTGACACAGTGGCAGCAAAAGAAAAATTACACCCCAGTTTTACAAAGGTGTTCTCTATCTAAATAGACCGGGACTCACGTGCTCTCAGTCTCACAAAACCCCCTCAAAACAAAACAAAAAGCCCGCAAACCAACCAACCAACCAAAAAAAAGACAAATCAAAATCAAAAAAGCCACAAAACCAAAATGAAACCAAACCAAAAAAACCCATCGAAGCTGAAACAGAGACACATTTTCCTGTCATTTTCCTATTGCTGTTTCTCTCCCCTTTACCCACTGTTTTTTCCTACTGTGCACTACTCATTATTGCACTTTAAGATCAGAATGAGCAATTAACTGCCTAATTATTCTAGTCACACCAAGCTACAATGAAATCTTTATTCAGTGTTTACAGCAATCTTTGGCAGAGACTGTCTTGCTGTTTTTAAACCAAGAAGAACCCTTTGGCTCTCGACAGCATCAGCTGCCTGGGTTTCAGAGCTGGATGCCAATAATCGGCCTCCTTTTTCTCTTCCAAAGTGGCTATTTTTTTCTTAAGGGTGAAAAGACCTATTCTCATCAACACCCCATATATTCTGCCTAATTTATGTCCCAGCTACTGGGTCTCTTCCTTCCGTATCTTTTACTATTTGTGCCCCCCTCGCACCTCCTCCGTGCCGCCCCCGCAGCGCTCGCCGGGCCCCGGCGCTCCCGAGGAGATGGGGAAGAGAGGGTGGAGAGAGAGGAGCCTCAGCGAGGCGAGCGGCGAAAGGCGAGGGGGCGGGGAGGGAGCAAGTCCAGCTCCTGCTGTGAAGCACCCCCACTTCCCCTCTATTCCCCACCCCCCCCTCCGAACTTTATCTATAAGCTTTCTGCAGAAAACCACCGGCCGTCGCTTTCCTCTGTCTCCTCCCCGCGAAAGTTGGAGGGGGCCTCTGCATGCCCCGGGCTGCTCCTTCTGCCCCTGCTCCGTCTTTCCGACCGGGACACTCCTCGGCCTGCCCTGCCCTCCGCGGCAGTGACCTGCCGGGCTGGGGTGGGGAGGGAGATTGTCCCAGGCAAACTCCAGAGCGAAAAAATGTGGGCTTGCTCCGTCCCCCACCGCCTCCTCCTCTCCCTCAGACTGCGGGTGGGCTGAGGAAGGAAGGAAAAAAAAAGAAGCAACAAACAAAATAGATAAAACAAACAAACTAAAATTAAAAAAAATAAAGAAAAAAAAAAAGAAAAGTAGGGAAAAAATGGAAAGGAGAAAAAAAAATGAAAGAAAAAAGCAAAGAGGAAAAAGAAAAAAGAAATAAAAGAAACAAAAATAAAGACAAGTGAAAATAAAAAGGGGGGTATAAAGAGGAGGAAAAGGAAAAAGCAGAAGAAAAAGTCCCCGAAGGCTAGGACGTATTACCTTGCGGTGTGGAGGAGCTCCCGCTTGCCTTTCCGGCTACGAGACGTCCCTCCTTCGCGGGCTGCGCTCCTCACAGCAGCGGGCCCCCGTAGCTTCCTCCGCCGCAGCAGCACCGCACCACACCGCGCGCCTTCGCGCTGCGCTGCCTCCGCTTGCTGCTGGCCCTGGATGCGAAGGGAAGCTGGGAGGAGGCTCCGCGGGGCTGCGAGGAGGCGAACTGGGCGCGTCGCTGCGCCGCAGGCGGAGAAGGTAGAAGAGGGGGAAGACCCTAAGGCCGCCCCACTGTCCGAAGCTACCCCTGCTGGAAGTGGCCACCGTTGCCCTTACTCTGTCGCCCGTGAATATCGCGGCGGGTGTAACGCAGCCGCGGGGGGACCTGCGGGAGGCGATTGGTACTGGGGAACAGAGCCCTCCTCCGCCGCCCCCTCTCCCCGCTTTCCTAGGGAACCCCCACCCCCCGGTCTGGGTCTCCGCAGTATCTCGGCTGTGGGAAAAGCAGCTGAGTGTCTCCCCTCCGGAGGGCTTTTTACATCCCTGGAGCATTTCAAAACGCACCGCACGGGCTTTGACAAAATGGGCTGCTGAGGTAGACCAAAAGGAGACAAAGCGTTGCTTTAACAAAAAGGCAATGGAAGCTGAATTTCTTTAGAAGGCTCAATTTTAGTTAATAAATATCCTGAGACTAATGTCAGAGCTACTTTTATGAGGGTAAACAGTACAGTTTCTGGAAGGGTTTCTGTAAGACTTTTGAAAAACAATGAAATAATAAAGGGGATTTCCATCCACTTTTAAAGAACATTTCGGAGTTCATAAAAGCTGCCAGACTTGCTGAAATACTCCCTACCCACACAACGACAGCAGCAAAAGTAGTAGCAGGACACGGCATTCTCTCTGCCTACCAATTTGCCTCAGTCTCAACCTGAAGTAACTAGAAAGGCAGCTATTTCTTATAGCGTCCCTCTGTTAGCCATCATCTTTCTGCAGTGTGGGTAGGTAGCAAACATGTACCAACTTTGATGATATGTACATGTGAAAGAGATAGGGAAATTTGTCCACTTGGGTACAAGGAGGGTACTACTTCTCTAATAGCTCCCTATAGTAATAACTCCTTTTTGCTGCCAGCACAAAGCCCATTCCCTGTCTCAGTTAAATTGGTAAATATTTAGCAATTGCACTAAGCTTAGAGCAAAGGTGTACCCCAGCAGTCTGTGGCCAAGCCAGTGACTAGCAGTAGGAGACTCAAAATCTCATTATCAATTCCTTGGGATGCTGCCAGTCCCTCAACAATTATCCTGAGAAAAGATCCTGAGATGAAGATTCAGATCATGCAGTCAAGATTCAGTTTGTTGGTTTTTGTTTGTTTGTTTTTTTGTTTGTTTGTTTGTTTGTTTTCCTATCCAGATTTGCATTAATGATTATTTGCAGAACTGGCTAGTTTTCTGGCCCCACATTTTTCATATTGATCATAACATAGTCATTTCAGCATTACAAAAGAAAAAGGGCATTCAGATATCTGGATAGAAGCTGTTGGAAGTTTGTATGTTGGCAAAGTGCCCAAAACTAAAGGATGAATTACAGCTATGATAAATTAATACTTTGATGTTTGGAGAAGCAATTTGATGTTCTCTCAGTTTCCTCTATTGCATGTTCATCTTTGGGATCCTCAGGCAGATTGAATATTTTTAGTGTAAAAGGAGGCAGGAATGGCTCTTATCAGCATTGTTGGTCAGTGGCAGAGACTCAAGAGTGCTTCTGATAATGGTAAGGCAAAATAAGCCCCTCAATAACACTTTTCCCTAATATTAGGACAGAATATTTGTAATAACACTCCAGAAAGTTACCAGTACAGCATTACTGCTGGGAGTCTGATTACAAGAGCAAAGACCTATCGATAGACTATAGTTGATCTATAATTTTTTCCAAACTAGGATTTTATTTACAATACTTGCTTCTTGCAATGTATGCACACATCTCTATTTCTCTGCTTCAATACACTATACTCAGAATATCTGATTATAAATTAAAAGACAAGATGCCACTTGAAAAGTTTGTGTCTCGGTTTAAGTGTAGTCTATGAGTTTCACTTCTTTTCCCAAGTTAGGCTGCAGTAAGAGGAAAAAAAAGATGGCATGGTAGCTGAAGTAGATGCTGTTTTATTATTGCATATACCACAGCACCATGAAGATAACATGCAGATACTGCCTTTTGTTTACAGTTCTAATTTGGGATTAATATATAGTATGCAATGCAGCACTCATATGACACAGAAAACCCAAGGGAATTCTATGATATATGGAGTGGACACTAGAAAAAAAATCCACACATTAATACATGAGTTCCTCAGTTTCCTGCATTGATTTACATTCCTACATGAGTTCCTGCAGTTCCTGCAGCCAAATGGATTATCCAAACGTATTTTCTAAAGCAGATGTGGCTGCATACTCTACTTTCTGCCTCATGCATTGTCTCCCTGCATAGGGATACATGTCAATAATATGCCTTTGACTTTTTTTCAAGATCTGTTGTGTGATATACAGTAAAATAGGAGGAACTTAAATTTTCCCTGAGTTTCATGTTTCCCCCCAGTACAGGGCTTGATCTTGTAATCTGAAGAGTACTCGCTTCTGCCTTTGAAATCAGAGTTGGAGTTGATTGCAAAGAATGTGTCCATGAACTCACTTGTTTCGGTGTTACATGATTTCAACCACCAGGATTTTTCAGGACAAATGAGGGGAGGTTTCAAACATCCACATGCTGAATGCATGTGTTATGTATAGAACAGATGAGGGAAGATGTATCTCACTTCCTTCCTCAAAACCTATAAAATTACAATTTTATTTGAAGAAAATGACCTTTACACAGTCATGCTTAAATGTCGTTATATGAAAGGTCTGAATCTTTTCTCTCCAACACTTGATGTTCTTGCCACCATAACACCATAACTCTAAACCCATGCAAAATAGTAAAAAATACTAAATAATGCAGCATACTGAGTAGTTTTAAAATTTGAAGGCTTTCTGAGAGATGAAAGAAACACTTTGCTATCACTGTTTGAACATGAGAGTTCTGTATGCTGCAAGCTATTTCCTACAAGGGAAACTTGGAAGAAGCAGTATTACATATGAATATTGCTTATTGTGTTCATATAGTTTTCTGTTTTGCAGGACTGAAGTGAGGAATAAGTTGCAAGTTGCCTAAAAGACAGAGCTGAAGGAATGAGAGAGAAGAAAGCTGAAGAACAACTATCTTCCACTTTTGTGTTGCTACTTCATTCAGCAGCTTTTATTTTTCTTTCTTATATTCTGGCCTCACTTTATCCAACTCTGTTCATGATTCTTCCAACAAAATAAAAGTTTTTGGGTTTTGGACATGTGGGCTTTGTTTTGGTATCACTTTACAGGTGGCTGGCAAAACCCACCCAATCTTTACAAATACTAAAACCAGATATTTGTACCAGGAACTGCTGAAGGAATTGATATGATGTAGATTTTGTAGCACCTTCATGGCTTTTCAAATGCACCAATTTTTAAGGTCATTGAGGAGTCCTTTTGAAAAAGGGAAAAAGTGAATATTAACTAAACAGTTTTCCATAACCCAAACAATAAAATGATGCTGTCACCCAGAAACATGAAGTTTCCAAAACAATAAAACAAACTGCATATAGCTGAAGAAGTGACATATACAGACAATGCATGTATAACAAGAATGATGAAAGGATTAAATAAATAAAATCACATCCACTTTTGTAAAATTTTACTAAATCAGTAAAAAGAATAGCTTTCAAGTTGTCCACACATAAGAATACCAGCTCTACTCGTATTCAAGAAAGCCCCAAATCTCACATATTACAGTGTTGAAACTCCTGAACTCTACACAGTATGTTTAAAACATGGAAAAAATCCAGAATCCAGTGGAGAACTTAAAATGACAACAACGCAACAGAAGAAAAGACACGTGATTATGGATCTACCTGTTCTATCACATACATATGGATTTACCTTGGAAACCATCACTCAACAGGCTCAAGATGCTATCTTTCTTTTGCCTCCAGTACTCTTCCAAGCAATTAGTGATGAGTCTCCAGGCCTAGCTCAGGACTAGGGCCTGAGTTTTCATCCTTTTCAAGCAGGTGGTTACTTGAGCTTACCACTGTCAGGCAAACTGTGTAAAAGTCTCCTCTCTCCCAGCTAAGTGTTTTTGCTGTGTTTCATTCCTTGTTTTACCTTACTCAGTCACTTAATACAGTGGCTTATCATCTGCATTGCTAAAAAAGGGTAGGAGAAGGTCAATCTAACAAGACTTTCTTCTTAGTCACTTTTTCTTGTGTCTTAGTTAAAGAAAACCTTATTCAAACTTATATTCAAACCTACTGGCCAGCAGCACAGCCTTGCTTTGGACTATCACCTTTTCTTTAAAATAAAGTCTTTGCCTTTTCCACCTCTTCTTAAACCTAATTCTCAGTTTATTGTTCTAGTCTTCATTCTAGTTTGTTTCTTTGAAGTGATGTATGATTCAACATCTTCTTCCTCAAAGGCTACCCTTAGGTGAGACACTGAAATGAATATGGACTTCTATTTCTGCCCAAAAGGACCATCACCAAGGTCTGCTCCATTGATATCTTCAGGAGAGTAATTTGTGGTCTGGAGCCACTGAGGAATATACTGCCTTTTCGCCTGCTGACAGATGCATTAGCTTTTCTTTCACACTGAGACTTTAAAACTCCACAGTACTGCCAGAGATTCCCAAGAGTAGCGGTCAGCTTTAAAGCTCTGGACTTTATTAGTTCAGTATGAAACCTGACTTGGTTTCAAGAGAGCAGCAAAAGTTCACAGAGCCCTGCCCATGTCAACAAATTTCACCCCAGACAGAGGGCACCATGAGTTTTGCATGGCTGAAAGTCTCAGAAGGATCTGCCAAGGAATTGCCATGGTACCTTGGCCTTGGCCTGGCCTCTTCCTGCCTGCAGCATTTCAGTTTTCTTATTTTTATAACATGGCATGTGGAATTTCCAAATGCAAAATGCACACAACTGTATTATTACAATTTTACTTTTAACACTTTCTCCAAGAACATCTCTTATGGAATGCTAATGAGCAAATTTTATCTTCTTCCAGCCATTTAGTAAAACAATTCTGAAAATCTTTAACTATAACAGTTAGGCAGAAGGAGTGAATTATTTGTTGTGCTATCTCAGAGATGTTGTAGAGTCCTCTTCTCTGGAGGAATTCAAAACCCACCTGGATGTGTTCCTGTGTGACCTACCATAGGGAATCCTGCTCTGGCAGAGGGGTTGGACTAGATAATCTTTTGAGGTCCCTTCCAACCCCTAACATTCTGTGATTCTGTGATATGTTGTGCGTGCTATGGACAAACCACAGGTATTATGCTAGCTGGCACACAAGTAATTGTCAAATTGCTAGGTACACTAATCTGCAATGAGAGAACAGCACATAATGAAGTATTGTTTTCTTCCCATGCATGATGACAGGCGTTAATAGGAAAGGAATAAGGTGAAAAAGGAAAAACACCTCAGATCTCTTTATATGAATATTAAAAGGAACAGGCTTCCATTGTCAGAACTTAAGTCAGTGACATCTGTGCTTGGGCTCCTTTTCCTGATTACACTGAATGTCACAATACAAAATGCAGCATAACTCTGATTGCCCAGCACTGTTCATATTCTTTCTTTGAGAACTGGGCAGTGATTTTTCTTTGAATACATCATTTACAGATTGCTACAATGATTCCACAAAGTCAATACATATCTGTAGCACGAAGCAAAGAATGAAGGGCATTATGGAGCAAGAAAGATACTATAGTAACAGAGAAAAATGAATTCCATTGCACAAGCACATTACAGGTTCCATTCACCGGGATCAAATTATTAAAAAAAATCAAACCAAAACAAAACAACAACCTCCCCCCCCCCAAAATGTATTTTTTTAAAAAATACATGTTATACAGTAATAGTGAAAAAGATCTTGTGTGCAGCTTACATGTCACTACTGACAAACTCTGGCAGTGAATTATACAATTATCTATTGTGCAAAGAAGATCTGTTTATCGATTAATGTCACATGTTTTTGCAAGGCAAGGTTTGTAGACAGAAGTAACACTTTTCATGAGACCAACTGATCATAATGGAAGGACGAATCAGGTGCACGAGCTCCTCCCAGAGCAAAAAGTGGTCTGATTTTTTTTCCCTAGGTACTCAAGCTGGCTTCTTAAAATAAGTTATTTTTAACTTGAAACTTAGCTTCTGTTACAACCTTAGATCACTCTGACTGTTACAATGTTGCTGTTTACATAATTATAAAATAACTATCTGGTAACCTGGTTGCTCCTCTGCATTATTAATAGTGTTTGACATGTTTTCACTACTGTATTGGGAATACATTTAGGCAATATCTTCTGATCATCAGGAGCACTCAAATTGTAGCCTACAAGTGTTGAGGAAATTCATGGAAAGCAGTTTTCAAGCACACGGTATTAAGCTGAGCTAGAAGTAGTCTGCTAGTAAGCATCTTGTAGTAGGTATACCCTGCCACTCCTGTCTTACACAAAAAACAGCAGATGATCTATCTCTTCTTTAAGATCACTGCTATTGCAGGGAATGAGTTGGAGTCTGTGTTTTCCGAGCTGACTTCAGTTCTAAATACAGAATACATGAAAGATAAGCTAGACAGGGTCTTCAATCTCTTGGACTGATTTAGGTAAGATCTGGGATTTTCAGTAGCTGCTTGGCTTGATCTTCAGAAATCCACTTCATTGTTTTTTGAAACACAGCATATTTTTTCTTTTGAAATCTGTATAATAAACTCTAAGTAATCTCATTGCAGTTTAGAGGGATTTCATTAACTGTGCTCCTTCCCTTTTGTTTTTTTTATGTCACTTCTGGACTTTAGTTCTGCTGGGGTCAGAGGCACACTGCTCAGGGATCTTCTAAACAGGCACCTGCATGCCCTGTCCGGCCAAGGGCAAATGGTCTCACAGTGTGGACATATGTTTGTAGAGAACATAAATATCTCTTGGTGCCCCTGGACCATCAGCAGTGGCTCTGAGATCAAAACTTTGCATCAGAGGTGGTCAGTTTTCTCTGAGCAGGGAACAGAGTATGGGATATTGCTGGGGGACAAAATGGGTGGGTTAGATTTCTCTGCAGAAATCCTCCTGGGTGGTTTGAAGAATGTTCACTGCCCCGCTGTGAGCAGTGTAGTGCAAACAATACCAAACTGTCAACTACGTCAATAAGAAGCAGTTTTAGTTTCATCTCACTCCTTCACAATCACCACTGACAAGCAAAAATTGAACATATCCTTAGCACTAGAAGAGAGGAATCTATTTTGTAGTGGGCTACACCCATGATCTAGACAAATTACACCTACATTTTATTTGAACCCATCACAACACAACATAACAAGGCATTTCAATTACCTCAACAAGCTACCAATACAACTTTATCATTTCAATATTTCATCCCTTTTACCCAACTTGGCATTTCTTCTATATATCACTGAAAATGTCTTCAGTCCCAACCCAGTTTAGGCTAATAAATGTCAGTTACCATGTCAAGCCTAATGAAAAGAGGAAGCTTGCAGTCAAGAAAGCCAAAGGCCCCAGTTATTGCCTTTGGGCCTCAAGTTCACACTTCTGAAAGGGCAAGTGGATGAGCCTATTCATCCCCACTAGCTCATAGATGAGTATGATGCAGGAAGAGGCAAAGTTGTTGAGTTTTATTGCAGTAAGCAGGGCTTCAAGGTTAGGCCATCCTCGGGTACAGACCCACAGGTCTCCCATAAAGTAAAATTTAGGAAATAGTTTGAAACAAGCCATGCTAGAACACAGTCTTAGTTGGCTTTTGTACAGCTCAAAGACAGACCAGAACTATCTGTGCAGGTCTGGAGCAATGCATTTCACCACAGTAACTTTTATGATCTTCTGGCATGCTATTCCTGTCCTCAAGGAGGGGGACAAAACATGCCTGTCCTCAAGATGGGGCACAAGTTAAGCAGGAAAAATTATTTACCTATTAGCTGGAAATGGACTGAAATCCAGCAGATATAAATATGTAACTGATTTTGTAGCATAAATATGTTTTTTTCTAAGACAGTGATAAAGCTTAAGGTTTTCAAATGTTTTATGGCTATCAGAAGAGGCAAACAAGATAAAAAATGCTGCAAATCAACCTACTTCTGACTAAAATTTGCCATCTGTGACTGAGTGTTTTTCTAAATAAACCCCACAAATTATAGATTATTGTAGCCAAGAATCTTCATGGCATTATTTCTTAAGCTCTGGTACTGAAATATCTCCACAATAAATGAATACTTACAGAAAATGCATGTTCATAAAAGTTCCAAAACATTTTCTAGTAACAGTCTGTTCAACTACTTAGTGATTCAAAAGAAGACTTTCCAGGAAAAGCTCCATATTAATGCAGTACATAAAATATAGAAATGTATGAAAAATGACAAAGGCAGTATGTTACAGTTCAGGTGCCTCTAACTTGATTGCTAAGCTGGTTGAAGTAGATTTTCATAAATGAAATACATCCTCAGTTTTCCTAGAATAGGATAGATAAAATAAGAGCAAAGTCAACAAAAAGTCTTGTTTTCCTTTGAAGACATTTTTTTCTCTGGAAAATACTAAAAATCTGTGTTCAGGGCACATTAGGTAAGTCTGAGGCATGTGTTCACAAGCAGACACATTAGAGGCTAATTTACATGCTTAAAAGCAACTGAAACTTTGTTCTGCATATGCAAATGTACCTGCCCAGCATAAGAAGTGGGCTTTCCAGTATGCCCATTCATAAAGTGGATTTACAGGCTTAAAACAAACAAAAAGTCTGTCTGATCCGCTACTACTACCACTGTGGCTGTCAACACAACACAATTCAAGAAAAAAACCTGAAGACACCTATTTGACCAAATCCTCTGGACCTTACTCAAGCAAAAAATCTTGTTGATGTCAAAAAAAATTTTCCATGAAGAATTTTTACAAAATGGAGCCTTTTTATGCATTCATATTTTGGTGTCATTGAATATCTGCAATAAAACCAGAACAGGTTTTCTTTTTTAACTCAGGGATAAAGGCAATGTGGAATGAAAAACAAAAAATGCCTTCCTTTAAATCCAGGTAGAAACTACTTTGATAAATTTAGGAGACTTGGGAAGAGTTTGAGTTTTTAGGTAAACACAGAGAACAGTTTGAAGAGCAAGTTCTTTTAAAGGCAAGTCACTATAGTTAGATATAGGAGTATTAATCACTCAATATCTTTTCCTCTGAAGCTGTAAGTTTAATATGAGAAGCATGCACTTGATGTACAAAGAGTTCAAAATAGCAACCATTAGTCAGGAAACTTGCATCTTGGTCACTTTATTTGTGCTGCGTAGACCAGGGTCCACTGTGTTAAAGAGACAGAATGTCTTAAGGCCATAATTCCAGTTGTGATGTGTGTGCTGGAAATGAAACACAACTTAAGTTTCCAGGTTTGGCCACCTCCTTACCACTTTCTCCAAGTTTAGAAGTTTAAGGTAAAAAAACCATGATAAACTGCCAATGGCATGGGAGTTTTCACCCTCGATAGTACCTTTGGGTCCAAGAGCTTGAGAGAAAAGCCCAGTCAGCGTCTATGGAGGAAGGATACCTGCTAGACATAAATCTAAGAGAAGCAAAGAGAATGTTTTCAGGAAGCACCTTACTGGTTGTAATAGTCAAAGCCAGTTTGAAAAATCATAAAAAGAAAAGAGTTTCCAGAGAGCTCAACCTACTTTCAAATTTGGCAGACATTTGTAACAACAATAAAGAGGAGACAGATCTGGACATTTTCAAATGGTTTCAGAAATGCTGAAAAAGTCTCCAGTCCAAAACAACATTAGATATTTGAAGGTAAGGTTGTCATTGTCTGCAAATGAAAGACCCCTGAGAGAGAAAATTAAAAGATTAAAAAATGTCCAATGAATTATTGTTGAGGGTTGAGGCTGGGCCGACCACCAACCCAATGACAGATGCTCCCTGTTACCCCCTCACCACGGGAAAGGAAAGGGGATAAAAGAGAGACAGGGAGACTTGTGGGTTGGAAAATAAAACTAAAACTACTTTAGTAATAATAATAATGATAAATGAAATATGTAAAAATACATACAGAACCCATTACTGAACCTAAACCTCCCTTGATGGTAACTACACCACCACTGATACTGCGGCAGTAGGCCTCAGCAGCAGATGAGTCAGGCTCAGGGGCTGGATCCTGGTACTCGATGCAGGAACTTAAGGATCAGTGAAGTGCAGGAGAAGGAACCAAGAAGGGAGAACAAAAAACAACTGCCAAGCAATTGAAAAGAATCAAGAAAAACTAGCAAGGGGGAACTGACCCCCAGTTTATATATCGAATATGACGTACATGGGATGCAATACTTTAGTTGGTCGGTTTGGGGTCATCTGTCCTGTTTGCTTCTCCCTGAAGGTGTAGCCTTTACCCTGCACCCTCCAACATGAGACACAAGATTTAGCAGTGATCTTGTTTTGCATACCAATCCCTGGTAGTAAATCTAAACATTAGGCCTTATCACTGCTAGAAGCTGGCAGTGCCTATGGAAACACGCTGTTAGTTTCAGAAAGTGCAGTTTCTTAGAGGAGCTTCAAATAAAAAGTAAAATCACTGAACAGAATTAGTTCTGCTCTAACCCAAACCAGGACAATTAAAACTGAAATAAGACATTTTTAAAATATATGTAGAAGAGACATCACTCTTCACTAAACTCTATGAGCTATTAGTTTATGATAATATAAATGGTTTAGTTAATGCTTAAGAATACAACACTTTCCACAGGAAGTGATCTCCAAATACACTTCTTTAGAAAAGGATATGGTACTCTGAGAAATTCCTTTATTTCAGATGAGACAAATGTAAATCATTTTTTCTTCAACAAAATCAAGAAAATGACACTGATTTCCACAGGTTTACTACCTGCAAATGATATTAAAAATAGCAAATTATCTTGGTGCTTCTCTCACACATCTGTGGTATGTGTCTTTATCGTGGCTGGGGAGGCTGGGCATGACCACCTGACCCACGCAGATGTTCCTTATTTCCCCCCTTTCCCCCCCAGCTGGAAGAGATAGGGAACAATAAGGGCAGAGAGGCTTCTGTATTAGGAAGTAAAACTAAAACTACTTTAATAATAATAACAATGTTAAATGAAACATATATAAATATATACAGGACCCAAACACTGAACCCAGCTCCCCCTTTTTATGATAATTACATCACCACTGAAGTTGCAAATGTCCTGTGCTGAAACTCCCAGTGGCAGCTCGAGTCCAAACAGATCCACACCATTCAGCCACGAGGCCCAGCACACACTAAATCCCAGTACCCCACCCAGGGTCCCAAAGACCTCCGATTTTCATTTCCCCCTGGGGGGCAGGGTCCTTACTTAAGATTCAGGAATTTCAGTTTTTAAAGGGAAAGTTTAGTTTAGCAGGCAGCTCTGGCAAGGGCGGGGGGGTTGTGGGGGGGTGGCGACTGATACTGAATATGATGTATATGGGATGGAATACTTCTTAGAAAACGAAGTCACTGAACAGAATTAATTCTGTTCTAACCCAAATGAGGACATTCTAACCCAAACCAGGACAGTCTTTTTGTTTTCTGATGACAGAAATCAACTTTGTGGCATCTCTGAATTACATTGCTTGAGATAAGTACTTGTAAACTGCAATTTTTGCAATACTACCATCCAATGCTATGAAGGCAAACACCACCAGTCTGGTAGCTTCTAAGTTATGTGGCAACACTCATACTAGATAAAATGAAGGGTCTATGAGAAAATCCACAGTACTCAATGGTGTTACTTGTGGTGTGTTATTGTGGGCTGCAGGGGCCAGGCTCCTACAGAGAGGAGGCTGGACAAGGCCAAGGTCAGTTTCTCACAAGAAGAAGTTAGGTAGCCTGAAAGAGAAGGTGGGAGTCAGCTAACCAGGAGCTTTGGAGCTGGTACACAGAGGCCCACAGTCTTGGCATGCCGCCCTCCCCACAGCTTACAGTGTTAGCCTTATCACGTTCACATGTTTTTGCAGTGTACTGGTTTTATCCCCATTTATGGTAGTTGTTTTTACCTAGTAAGTGTTGCTTCTTAATTGGTCAGTATAATTTGTATATGTAAGTGTCACTTGCTAATTCGTCAGCATACTTTGTGCATAAAGGTGTTAGCTACTAATTGGTAGTGCCCTTTCTGTATGAAGGTAATTGGTCATTACCCTTTCTGTAAAGGTATAAAAGTAAAGTTGTTACTAATAAAGTTGCTATCTGATGGTGAATCTGGTGTCATGTCCTTCCCTATGGTGTCAGTTACTTAGTAAAGTAATTCACTAAAGTAACCCCCAAACTCCATCTGCTAAACTGCCTGCAGACATACTAAGAGCAAATTCAAAATCATGCAGAAGGTTAGTTTCAAGACAGATTTCCAATTGTACAGTATGGTAAACATTGACAGTATCAGAAACAACATGAAAGATTTGACTAGCATTTACTGCTTTTCACAGAATCAGAGAATAATTTAGTATTTTTCCTTCTTTCAGATGATTTTTCAAGTTTTGTTCTTCCAGACAATATGGAAACAAAAAAAAAAGGACATTTACACTTCTAAAGTTTTCAAAAATGGGGACTTTCAAACAGATGCAGTTTTTCAAGTGTTTTGCAGGCTGTCAGTCATAAGGCTATTCTTGGTACAGTCAGTGGCAATCTAAAAGCAAAGCAGAATGAATTCTGGAGCAAGAGGAAAACCAAATACCTCCAAGTCAAATTCTAATTAAGTGGAATCTTCTGTAGGAAAAAATTACTAAATCAAAGTATCATACTGTGCCAAAGCACAAAACATTCTGGCAAGAGAAGAGATACAAGTTAATCTAGGAACTAGGATTTTATTTGCTTGGTGTCTACCTTTAAATATCTAGAGTTTATGAATTTTACATTGCTCTTTTTCATTTATTAGTGTTTGGAAATGTAGAGATGTTGTTTTCAGCTATAGTAAATTTGCTGTTCCTACAGCTTTAGCTTAGTGCTTACCTGTACTGGCTCTATTGTAATTCAACAAAACATAGAAGTTCAACATCAGTGTAACTGTTTTCTGAATTACCTACATGCAAATGTATAATTTTCTTCACTAGTTCCATCACATGGTACATGTAGTCCAGATAATTAAAGCTAACTCAGTCAGTTTGTCTCCTGCAATGAAGGGTCTATTTCTTTCAGTGAAAATTTGTGTTAGTGATCATCAGATACGTAAAGAAAATTGATTTTGTAACACAGGTATGTTTTTCCTAAGACAGCGATAAAGCTTAAGGTTTTCAAAGATTTTATGGATATAAAGAATTTATGGATATGTATGCATATAGCAACGGTTTTATGGATATATTTCCATTTCCTTTGCTGACAATTTATGCTAATCACCATCAGATACTTTTTTTAACTAACAGTGACCTACAAGCATCCTAATATATTTCTCTCTCTCCCTGATGGTAGTTTTCTACAATACTGTGTCACTGCATTTCATTTGAAACTTGGAGGCTTTACTATTTGTTCAGACAGTACGGGTCCCACAGTTACTTCATTTTTGCTTTTGCAGTATTTATGTTCATATTTCCCTGTCAGTGTGTGTAGCTCTGAAAACAGCAGTTTAGTGGTGGGTTTAGGGACATCTGTGATGCTCCAGTCATGAAAAATTGATCTCCACATGTGCAACAGCTCTATAATTGATCAGATTGGATAGACTTCCTACACATATCTAGACTGGCTCCATATTACAAATACAGAGGTAGGGTTGCATTGGACACTCTACTAAAGTGACAAGGTTATATGCTATCAGTGATAGCTGTGGTGTAGAAGACAACTGGTAAAAACAGGCAGCAGAGACAGTAAAATAGAGATAAAAGATAAAAAACATAGAGAAGACTGCAGTGCAAAATGTAATTCCTTTTATTCTACATCGTATGTATTTCTAAGTTACAAATTCTTTCAATGCAGAAGAATACATTTCCTAATCTTGTCTCCTTCACATAAAAAAATGCAACTGCCTTATAATTCAGAATTGTTATAATTTCCTTTCCAGTGCCTTTCTTCTGCACTTCTTGTCAGAGCTATTGCTACACAAGACACAGTGCAGGCAGCTGCTTAGGACGGAAGACTGCAAAGGGCAGCAAAAACCTGCCCATATCTCAGCTGTCCCATGTCACATTCTAGCATGTTAATACAAATTTGCTTTCCTCTTTGACTTTTGCTAATAACACAGGAGTGTTATCTGTAGCAACTGAGGCACTATGCATGTTGTGCTCCCTACTCTCCCTGCTACAAAGCCAGCAGTGTCCTACGGAGAGCAGGACACAAAACTGGCTAATGCAGTTGGGGTTTGGACATCTGCTGCAGGTCAGAAGTATCTAGAAGGGTGTCTGCATCTTTTTGCGCTGTCTGATTGTAGCATGATCACATATCTAGAGGTTTTGAGAAGGAAGATCCGTTCCGAATATTCACGGAGTCCTCATAGAGGTATGAGTGAACTTCGTTTATTGTTTACATTGCAGCACTTTATATAGGGTCTTACAGGGTTCACACGGGTAAAGCAAAGTTACTATAGGCTAAACTAACTTGTTCACACACTTTGTTACTAACCTAATTGGTTACATTCACATCCATACAAACACACTGTTACAATAACGCCCCCCTGGGTTCTACAGTTAGCATACCTTGCCTATCTCCATCTTGTCCTGTTTACAGCCTTACTATTTTTCCCTATCTTCAAGGACATAGCCCTCAGGATCGTGGGCTGGGTTGAGCAAACAGGCTCTCACGTCCTTGGTCTGCTAAAATATTCCCTACAGTTTTGTTCTGAAGTCTCTTGAAAACAGCTTTTACAGTCAATGCTATTTCCAAGCCATGGCTATGTTGATACTAGTTTCCCTTCAGTAGCACAGGAAGGGGCATGAGCTCATTTGTGTCCTAAGGCACTTTTTAACATGAGAAAGGGAAACAGAACACGATGCTGTGGTATGCTGATAACTCAAAATCTGGGAGATTAAAACTTTTTCTCAAATTCATGTATCACAACTCTAGCTAGTAGATAATCACTATTGGTTTTAGGATTTTGGGCTTCTGTTTAGACAAGTAGGGGTCTTTCAGTATTAGTTCTGGAAATTAACCTACAATAATGAAGGTCCTAGTTGATGTCATACAGAATTAGAGAATAACAGAACATTAGGAGTTGGAAGGGACCTCAAAAGACCATCTAGTCCAAACCCCCTCCACAACAGGACTCTCTAGACACAGGTCACACAGAAATATGTCCAGGTGGGTTTTAAATATCTCCAGAGAAGGAGACTCCACAACTTCTCTGGGCAGTCTGTTCCAGTGCTCCATCACTCTCATTGTGAAATTTCTTTTTCTTGTATTCACAGGGAACCTCCTATGCTTCAGCTTACAACCATTACTCCTTGTCCTGTCACTGGGCTTTATTGAGAACAGCCTGACCCCATCCACCTGACACCAACCCTTCACATATTTAAAAGCATAAATGAGGTCACCACTTAGTCTCCTCTTCTCCAAGCTAAAGACACGCAGCTCCCTCAGCCTTTTCTCATAAGGAAGATGTTCCACCCCTTTAATCATCTTGGTGGCTCTGTGCTGGACTCTTTCAAGCCGTTCCCTATCCTTCTTCAATCCTTTTAAACTGAGGGGCCCAGAACTGGACACAGCATTCCAGATGCAGCCTCTCCAGGGTAGAGTAAAGGGGGAGAAGAACCTCTCTGCACCTACTAACCACACCTCTTCTAATACACCCCAGAAACCTGGTGGTTCTCCTGGCTACAGGAGCACACGGCTGCCTCATGGTCATCCTTCCATCCACCAGGACACCCAGGTCTCTTTCCTCTTCACTGCTCTCCAACAAGTCAATCCCCAACCTAGACTCATACATGGCGTTGGTCTTGCCCAGGTGCAAAAATCGACACTTGGTCCTGTTGAATTTCATACGATTTATCCCTGCCCAACTCTCCAGCCTCTCTAAGTCTTGCTGAATGACAGCACAACCCTCTGGTGTGTCAGCCACTCCACCCANAATACACCCCAGAAACCTGGTGGTTCTCCTGGCTACAGGAGCACATGGCTGCCTCATGGTCATCCTTCCATCCACCAGGACACCCAGGTCTCTTTCCTCTTCACTGCTCTCCAACAAGTCAATCCCCAACCTAGACTCATACATGGCGTTGGTCTTGCCCAGGTGCAAAAATCGACACTTGGTCCTGTTGAATTTCATACAATTTATCCCTGCCCAACTCTCCAGCCTCTCTAAGTCTTGCTGAATGACAGCACAACCCTCTGGTGTGTCAGCCACTCCACCCACTTTAGTGTCATCAGAAAACTCACTGACAGCACACTCTCTTCACTCATCCAGTCTGCCAGTGAATATATTGAAAAGCACTGGACCCAGTACCGACCCCTGAGGGACTCCACTAGACACAGGCCTCCAACTAGACTCCATCCCATTGATCACAACTCTCTGACTTCTGTCCTTCGACCAGATCACAATCCACATCACTACCCAATCAGCCAGACCACACTTCCTCAGTTTAGCTGCAAGGATGCTATGGGAGGCAGTGTCAAATGTTTTACTGAAATCAAGATAAAACACATCCACTGCTCTACCATCATCTATCCACCACCCATTTATGTCCTCGTAAAAGGCTATCAGGTTGATCAAACATGACTTCCCCTTGGTAAACCCATGCTGACTGCTCCTAATGATGCCCTTCTCCTTCATATGCTTAGAGACAGAGTAAAGGATAAAGTGTTCCATCACCTTTCCAGGGAAGGAGGTGAGGCTGACTGCTCCAGAGTTACCCAGCTCCTCCTTTTTGCCCTTTTTGAAGACTGGAGTGACTTTTGCCTTCCTCCAATCCCCAGGCACCTCTCCTGTCCCCCAGGACTTGCTGAAGCTGATGGAGAGTGGCCTGGCAATGAATTTTGACAGCTCCCTCAGCTCCTGCGGGTGCATCCCATCAGGTCCCATGGATTTATGGATGTCCAGATGGCTTAACTGCTCCCTAACCTCATCCTATTCAGCTAAGAAAAACTCCTCCATTATCTTAACATCATCTGGGACCTGAGGGTTTCGAGGCTCCTGAGGACAGTCTCTAACAGCATAGACAGAGCGAAACGCAGCATTCAGTAACTCCACCTTCTTTGTATCATCTATCACCAAGGCACCCACCTCATTTTAGAGTGGGCCTACATTGCCTCTAGTGTTAGTTTTTCTTGCAATGTATTTGCAGAAGCCGTTCGTATTGTCCTTCGGCTCCCTTGCAAGGTTTAGTTCCAGAGAGGCCTTAGCTTTTCTAGTTGCTTTCCTACATCCTCTGACAACAGTTTTATACTGTTCCCATGTGGCCTTCCTTCCTTCCATGATGTGTAGACTCCCTTCTTCCACTTGAATTTGCCCAGCAGTTTCCTACTTCATCAAGCGTGTCTCTTGGCTCCCTTTCTCAACTACCATGTCACTATGATAGAACAACTTCACTT
Organism: Galbula dea; assembly: GCA_013399015.1. Lineage (NCBI taxonomy): Eukaryota > Metazoa > Chordata > Aves > Piciformes > Galbulidae > Galbula > Galbula dea. The sequence continues at coordinate 46,573 of VWZX01000636.1, forward strand.
AACAAAGAGATTTTTTTGAATTTGTGACATTGATTAGACTCTAGAGGCAGCAGAATATTGACTTTTTTGATTCTGGAGCTCATGCACTCTTCTTGGTATAGAGGATTTTCTTAGCCTGGTTGGGAGCTGATAAATACCTGATCTGGATCACAGAAACCAGAGATACACTCAGGAAAAAGGATCAGTATTTTCTTGAAATCTGTAGCTGAAATACAGTTGAGTGATGTTTGATTGGATGACAAAGGCTGATTTTGTTTTGTAATCACTACCATCCAAGCTCAGTTGATGATTCAGATAGCACCCCAAAGTTTTATTCCATTTTGACAAATTCAGCAGCATCTTTCACAGACTAGTGGTGTACATTATGGTCGTTTTTCTTCTAATTTACCTTAGCAATAATGGCAAAACTTGCATAATCTGGAATTTGCAAATAAAATCTTCTTTCTCTTTTTAGGTTTTTTTTGTTGTTTGGTCAGTTGGTTAGTCTTTTTATTTGTTTGTTTTGTTTGTTTGTTTTTAAAGGAAAGGTACACAAACACAGACCTAATGTACCAGTCTGTCTAATTTTTTATATGAAGGATATCAGAAATTCAGATTATGAACAATTGGCTGTAATTGAAACAGAATTACTGCAGACAATTCCAAGCACTAGGACTCAGGAGGAGGTATTAAGAATCAAAGAAAGGGTAATCAGGGAATCACAAGGACTGAAGTTTGAGGACTTCAGACTGTCAAATGGATGCACTAGCTGATATATTATCATTTATTCTGAGAGTTGGGGTTTTTATATGACCTGAGTAGATCACAGATTTTTATTTTATCTCATATTCATCTAAGAAATACTTTACATTTTCTCAAATCAGAAAAAGTGTTCGGTTTTCACTTATTTTCTGCCAGATCAGTTACCGCTATCTAGGCTCTTCATGGGGAAAGAGCTGGGTGCTAGATAGCTGCTTGGAACTTCAGTGTTTGTTTTCTGGCACTACATTTGCCTGCCAGCCTGCAGGCATTGCTGATGGGGAAGGGAAAGGAAGGAGACTATGGACAGGCAGTCCTCTGAAGCAAAAAGGGAAATTCAGCAAATTGCACTGTGGATTTTTGCCTGAGATCCAACAGAGACATGACAGCATACTGGCTAGTAATAGGCATATCTACTCTCTTCAACATAGTGGCCTTCTCTATTTGCCTGATTTTGGCCCAACTGGAGGTAAACAGAGAGGAAGACATGGTGATAGAGCTTGTCTTTGTATTTTTCCTTGAAAGGGGCAACACTGAGAGGCTCACATGAGCCCGGAGTATTTACACACTTAAGGTATTCTCTACATTTTCCACAAGCTCATCTTTCATCCTACACAATATTCAGACTTTCACTTCAGCTCCATCTACAGCCAAATATCTATTTTGGCTGACACGTGAAGTGCTTGGGTTCTGTTTTGACAAAAGATGCCAGACTGAATGCACTAGATAAAAAAGTCTTTCACACATTTACACTCCTACAGTTGCAAACAGATCTGGTTGCAGACATCAAAAACATCTTCCAGTTCAAATGCAGGAATAGGGATGCTTATTCACTCCTTGCGTTCTTTCATGCCTCAGACTAATCAGCACTTAACCTAACTGTGAGTTTAATTGATTTCCTGCACTGAGCTGTCAATTCACAGCCACAAGTCTGTGACTTTGGCAGTTGGATTTGTGCAATAATAAAGTTTATTAGGGATATTAAAACCTGCAAATGAAATCCAGCTAAGATATTAATACATCTGAATGTGAAGAAAATGTAAACAATTGACTTGATACAGGAAAGTGAATGTAATGTTTTGAGTTTCTGCCCTCCTTCCTTTCTTGCTTCCTCCCTCCTTACATTCTTCTTCCCTCATTCCTTTAGAATATGTTGTTTCAGTTAGAAGGGACCTACAATGAATCTTATTTGTAAAATTCAGCTAGTGAGTTATGTTAAATAAAACAAAACAGACCAGAAACAAACAGGCAAAAGTGCTGGTGGTTACCTTAGAGAACCCAGGATAGATTTCTCATCTGTTTCTACACTATCTAGTGACTTAAGGGCAAGCTTGAAGAAAACAGGTGAGAGTGGTGTCTAAAATGTTATGGCTATGTTATCACCTGCTTTACTGAAGCCCTGTTCCCTGGCCTTTGCTGTTTGCAAATGCCTTTGTATCTTCTCAATTAATGTAACTTGTCTCCCTTTGGCTCCTGATTCTTGTTCAATATCTTTAAAATCCACTGGTCAGGTGTATTTGTGCACATTTTAACTTCAGCCCATGAACAAAGTAAGGAAACGCCTTGCGTATGTGTTTATATGTTTCTTTTTCTTTCTCCTCTTAATCCCTGCACTCATCATGTGCCCCAGCATCATAATTCAGCCTAGTAGGATTGCTCTCTGCTCTGCAGAGGTGAAGGACATGCTGTGGACCAGCACCTGCTATTGGGGTGCAACATTCATTAGAGATTCATGAGGGTTTAAGACCTCTGAGAGAGGTAACTCCTGGGTCTGTGACCTGAACCAAACAGCTCTGCGGAACTTCATCAGAACCTCAGTACTCTGCACAAGCTCTGTCTTGGAAGCTCAGCACACTTCCCAGCTCTTCTTCCCTTGTAACAAAAGGGCTTACCTTTAAAATGTCCAGTTAGACTGCTTTTAACACCCAGCTCTACACAACTGCAGCTAGACTAACACCTACACCAGGGGTCAGCCAGTGTGCTCTACTGTAGCTCAAGTTCATACACCTCCCCTCCAACCTCAATGTTGCTTGCCTAAGGAGGCAATAAACCTTTTATGATTCTGACATCTGTGTCCTGGAAGTCCCCTCTGTCTCAGCCTGCTGGGCTCAATGCCTGGTTGAGAACACCTCAGAGGGAGCGGGCTGACCTCAGGTAACACCAGCATCTCTTCACTCTGAGTGTGACATTCCTGTCTGGATTGACAATTTCAGGCAACTGCAAACAACCACTACCTCTGGTGATACCATGCTAACTCATAGCCAGCATTTACTGACACGGGTAGCTACAGTTTCTTTTTAGAAAGTAGCAGTGTCCCTGAGGCCCCAACTCGTATCAGTCAGGGGGGTTGTTTTGCCTTAACTGTCACTTTGTATACATGTAATTCCCCACAGACTCAGGCTGTTCCTAACAGCTCGGGCATTCTTGTTTTCAGCAGAACAAAACGTTATGCCTACAGATTAGCCACTGTCAAACTCAGTTACCTTCCGATTGTCTCTCTTCTTAATGCACCTGTGGATACTGTTTCCAGATAAGAGTCAAAAACTATCTCACTTCCTTCTTGTTCTCCACAGTTCCAGGCAATCTCAGGACTCTCATTTTTGTTTCTTCCTCTTATTCCATTCAGCAAAACATATTTTGATTGCCTTTTATTTCTGGAACTGTGGGGGTCTCAGAGCCCACTTAGAGCTCAAACTGCTTCAGGATGATTTGCTCCAGCCTTTGCTATTCAGGTTGGTCATTATAACAGCAAGATTTTATGAGTTCCTGGCTCAGGCTTAATGGATTCATCCTCCTTAGCTGAAACATTTTAAGGAGGAACTTTCTCTCTTCACACTTCTTATAGCTAATGGGGAAAGAGAGGAAGGTGGGAACTGTTTTCCAGAATTGCCTTTCTCGGTTTTGACCTTTTATTAGTTGTAGGAGGACATAAGGAACGTAATAACACAGGTTTCCTCTTGGAGATGCAGAGAAGGGCAACTAAGCTAATCAGGGATCTGGAGAACAGGCCTTATGAGGAGAGGCTTAGGGAGCTGGGGTTGTTTAGGCTGGAGAAGAGGAGGCTGAGGGGAGANAAAGCAGTCCAGATTTTTGAATGCTTTGTGTTTGTTTTTTTTAATGGGTGGTGTGTGGGGTTTTTTTTTTTGGTGTTGTTGTTGGGCTGGGTTTGGGGTTTTTTTTGGAACTTCAATTGGGCAAATGTAACTTAATGTAACTGGAAGCAAGTGAGCCCTGACTGACAGTTAAACACTCTGCCACATCAGCCTTTTATTAAAAAACCCCCACCAAACACTTGATTAGTCTTTTGAATTATTTAGAATTGGGAGATAAGAGGTCNTTAGTTTTCTCAGGAGCAGTCAGATCTTTCCCAATAAAAAAGTTATAAATCACAGTGAGCAGAAGGTACACAGGGTCTGTTATCTCAGCAAGCATATTGCTACTTTCAGGTAGGCTAGGTAACATATCAGACCTAGGTTTTTTTGGGAGAAAAAAGAAGCTTTTTTTTGGGTGGAGATAAATTTAAAAGCTATGCATTTCCTGTAGCAGAGAGGACTGAGACTTAATTACACTGTAATTAATCTTTTATCCCTGATGTCTTAAGAGAGCAGGAATCTGGCATATGGAGCCTCCTCACACTGTAACAACGTATAAGAACAACTGGAGAGGAGAGAGATACATTCCACTAGCTGTGTGCACATCAGGACACAGCAAAACTAGAATGTTGAATGCTGATAAATGCATTTTCTAAAAACAAAATAACAAATATAGCAAGAAGGATATTTTTCTTGACCAATGCATGTACATAGGACTCTGCAGCTTGCCAATCAAGCAGCAGTGTTTTATTGTAGTTGTCTTCTTCTGGATACTCACACAAGGACAAAAGGAAGTTTTCACCTGACACTTCTCACTCTGTGTTGAGAAAACTGCCTCTTCAGAGCAGTGCCTCTGTCACAGTGTCAGGCAGGAACCTTCCTGTTTTCTCCCCCAATTATTTAGCAGGTTTCAGAAAAGCTCACTTTTCAGGGAGCTGTTGATATTCTATAGCTGATGCCTATGTGGCTCATAAATGCTGAATGTTGTACCATAATCAATTTCTCATGGGTAATTCTGAGACAATAAGCAGCTTTTTCTTCTATGTTTATTACTACAGTCAACAAGCTACACACTGTGACCCTGACAATTCCTTTGCTTCCGTGAGATCATGGTGGGTTGAATTTTGGCTGGCTGCCAGACACCCACCCAGCTGTTCTCTTGCTCACCCTCGCCAGTAAGACAGGTGGAGAAAATAAGACTGGAGATCTTTTAGGTGAATGTAGGGAAAGGGAGATCCCTTACCAATTACTGTCATGGGCAAAAGAGACTTGACCTGGGAAAACAAAAAGTACCCTGGCCTTTCTCCCAGGCTGAACTTCACTCTCTACTTCCACTTCTCCACCTCCTTCCCCTGTGTGGCACAGATGAATATGGATTGGGGGGCTGCAATCAGTCCATAACAGCTCATTTCTGCTGCTCCTTCCTCCTTCCGCTGTTCTTCTGCTCCATCCTGGGGCCTCCCACAGGCTGCAGTCCTTCAGGACAAATCCGCTCCAGTGTGGAACCGTCATGAGCTGCAGTTTCTCTCAAGACAGGTCCACCTGTCCCACTGGGGTCTCTCTCAGGGCTGCAGGGGCATCTCTGCTGGGGCCCCCGGAGCACCTCCTCTGGCTCTCCCCTCGGGGTTCGCAGTGCTGTTTCTCACACTGTTCCCCTCAGCCCTGGTTGCCGGGCAGCGTTTTTCCCTTTCTTACCCAGGCTTTCCCTGAGGCTTTCCCACCCATGGCTGAGGAGCTTAGCTGTGCCTTGCGGTGGGGCAGTAGGAGGCGACTGTTGCTGCTGCTGCCATCATCTGGGCACCTGCACCCGGTACAGAGATTTCCAAATGTTTTTTCCAACATATAAAATACATGTATTTGGTGTACACTTGTATTATACAGACATGTAATTCAAATACATATGTAACTAATTATGGCTTAATTATATAATACAAGGAACATACCGATCTTTGTAAACCCTTTGCGTGCCTAAGGAGCTAAGAGACAAGGTTTCTGTCTTCTGTCCCAGCCCTTCTTTAAGCACTCGAACACACCCCAGCTCCCACATACCAGGAACCAACACACTTACATGCATTCCCTGCACAATCACCAAGAAAGAGGCCTTTACATGTAGCACTTGAGCTAGAAGATAAAACAGGGTGAAGTACCCTTGTTTTTGCTGACTACTTGGGTAGCCTGTGTAAGAATTATTTGATTCACTACAGATCTTCACTTACATATTTTATTTTGGGATATCAGCCATCATTGAGACTATGTGATCTCTGGAAACTGCAAATGGAATATTGGTGTTTCTGTCCTAACTTTCCTATGAATGCAACATATTACCAAATTGTTATTTTTATCTGCAGTTTAGTTCCATGCCATTTAGAGACAGAAAAAATATATGAGCTGATGCAGTACATTTCCTATAAATGTGTCATTGCTCCCTGAAGTGCCTTGTGTAGGCATTTTTTGCACTTTAAATACACACAAAAATGGAACCATTTTTAGTGGGGAAAATTAAGGAGCACTGTTTAAAGATTTTAGTGAGATGGGTAGAGATTTGGTTTTTTTTCCCCCTTAGGTCATATGGTGTCATTGTAGGGACGGACACAGCACACAGATTCACCATCAGATAGCACTTTTATTAGTAACAACATTACTTTTATACTTTTACAGAAAGGACAATTAGTAGCTAACACCTTCATACACGAAGTATACTCATGATTTAGCAAGTGACACTTACATATACAAATTATACTGACCAATTAAGAAGCAACACTTACTAGGTAAAAACAACTACCATAAAAGGGATAAAAACAGTACACTACAAAGACATGTGAATGTGATAAGACTGACACTGTAAGCTGTGGGGAGGGCATCATGCCAAGACAGTGGGCCTCTGTATATCAGCTGCAAAGCTCCTGGTTAGCTGACTCCCACCTTCTCTTTCAGGCTACCTAACTTCTTCTTGTGAGAAACTGATCTCTGCCTTGTCCAGCATCCTCTCTGTAGAAGCCCAGTCCCTGCAGCTCACAATAACACACCACATATCCCCCTTTTTTATTTTATAATTTTTCATAAGCAAAGCAATGTTCATGTTTGTATTCTTCATAGCTTCTTGAACTACTGCTTCTAAAGCAAGCAAAGCAAAGCACATACCAATAATCAAGCAATTACACAAAAGTTATATTTCCTTATATCTTTTTGTTAGAAATATAATGAGTCCAAAACAATTGTGAAACATGGTGCTTCCAAATTTTCCTGTACAGTGGTAATGAAGTCCATGCCATGATTTGTATTTCACCTGTAAAGTGTGCATCTCTGACTCCTGAGAGTATAAACTGTCTTTGTCCATGTTGCTCGTAGAATCATAGAATTATCAGGGTTGGAAGGGACCTTGGAGGTCATCTAGTCCAACCCCCCTACAGTGAGTAGGCACATCTCCAACTAAATCAGGTTGCTGAGCACCCTGTCCAGCCTCACCTTGTACACCTCCAGGGACGGGTCCTCAATCACCTCCCTGGACAACCTGTTCCAATGTTCCACTACCCTCATGGTAAGGAACTTTTTCCTAATATCTAATCTAAACCTACTCTTCCTAATTTAAATCCATTACCCCTTGTCCTATCACTACAGGCCTTTGTAAACAGGCCCTTCCCAGCCTTTCTACATGACCCCTTCAGGTACTGGAAGGTGACTATTAGGTCCCCCTGAAGCCTTTTCTTCTCGAGGCTGAACATCCCAGCTCTCTCAGCCTATCCTCATAGGAGAGGTGTTCCAGCCCCCCTGATCATTTTTGTAGCCCTCCTTTGGACCCGCTCCAGCAGGTCCATGTCCTTCCTTTGTTGAGGGCTCCCGAGCTGAACACAGTACTCCAGATGAGGTCTCATGAGGTTGCTGATGATCATCCTAAAAGCAGAGCTGAACGGTCCTCACCCAAAGGTTCATACAACTTTGTCAGATGCTGCACAGTCCATTGCTGAAAAAAGATGAGACACTCAGTGTGACATATATGCAGGCTGATTGTCCCTTTCTTAATACTTTGGTGGAGGTCCATGATGGCAAAACACTGTAGCCAATGCTGACAGGCATCACAGTTTTGTTTGTTTGTTTTGTGGGTTTTTTTGTGTGTGCGCTGGGGCAACTATAAATGCAGAAAAGGAGTCCACAGTGATATGAACAAGCTTCTGTGTCCCAAAGTAGTAACATCCGTATGCCATAATTCAGGGTTGCAAAAAAGCTGTTACAGTTTTTGTAGGGCTTAGCATTTTGATGATAAAAGAATGGGATCCCGGCAGCAGCACGACCTTGCAGGGGAAGGGGAGGGAAGGTTGAGACAAGTGGCAGCAGTGAAACTGTGAGCTGTTTAGATAAAAGCGACTGCTTAGTCCCTACGTTTTTGTTAGTGTTGGTGTTTAGTTACTGTTAGTGTTCTCTAAAACCCATCTGGTTATTCACTTTAACACACACACATGCATACATACACACATGTATTAAAAAACCTCCTTTCCTATAGTGTCAATTAAAGGTTTAAATATTTCTTCACTTTCTTTTCAAAGATAGAAGTCAGAATACAGCTTCCAATCCTCCAGAACATTTTTTATTTCCTCCCCCCCGGAACAGCTGATCCACTTACAGTGGGCCCTCCACTAGCAGATGTGAAGCTCCACTGAGGCTTGGAGCAGGGCAATGCTGTGGGCTGAGTTGCTCCTCAAGTGTTGCATCATCCTTTAATAAAATAACAAAGTTTTCTCCTAAAAATTCTATCTTGAATGCCTTTTGCTTAAAATTATCCAGTGTCTCAGCTTTCTACACTCCCTCTACCGATCCTACTAGTCCTCCCTTGTGCTTAACTTTTTCTGGGTCGACAGGGTCTGGATGTAAGGGTTCCTTTGACTCACTAAATTCACTTTCCATATATCTTGACATTAAGGCACCTGAGACAGCACCGGTTGTGGTGACTGATGTGACAGGTTGTGATAGTAACAGAGGTGCTGAGGGAACCGGTGTTGTGATTGATGGTGTAAACTGAGTTTCGCTGTGGCTGCTGTGCATGGTCTTTTCAGTGTTGTTCCGGGTTTGCCGCAGGACTGCCGTAATTTGCCACCAAGCTGTTAAATGTTTTCTTGCTGTTGGATCTTTGTTACAAGCAGCCTCATGCGACTGCTTATTACCCTCTTGCCAAGCCGTTAGTTGGAATGTGCCATATGAGGAAAAATCCGGTACTTTAGTGCAAGTCAATTATATTAAAGTTACAAAGTCAGGATCTGATGACTGTGTTTCTGTTCCCAGGATATCCCCTGCTTTCTTTGTTTTCCTTAAGCTAGCCCATTTGTCATGAGGGTCGGAGAGATATAAACCTTGCTGGTTTATGGGTTCTCCCCAGTCAGGATCAAAGGAGTCCTTATCAGGATCTTCTGATGAAAGGCAGGGAAAAGTAAACCCATCAGATAATCGGGGCACGCTGTCTGAGTGCATTTCATGTACTGATAATGGGGGTGCAGGAAACGCTTTTGCATCTGAGCTATTTTCAGAGAGTGAAGTGAAGCCGGTGGGGGTGCAGGAGGCGATCTTGATGTAAAAGGAGAGCGCTTTAGGCTTACGGGAAATGTCTTGTTCCTGCTGTTTGGAATTTTTCTCTCCCTCACCATTTTGTCGAGGTTCTGTGTGATTTTTAAGAGCTTCATAAACAACCCACCATGTCCCCAAAATTCTGTCCGCTGTTTTATCATCCCAACTTGCACAGTCCCGTAACTTAACAACAACACAATCCCAGATAGCCACATCATAAATCATTTTAGGAGAGACAGACAGATCATTCTGCGTTAAACATAAAAGCATTCTTTGTAGAGCAACATTATCAATACTTTTTTCTTCACTTCTGAGTATTTCTTTAAAAATCTGCAGTATATTTTTCTTCTCCCGACTTAAATGGTTTCTCATAGTTAGTTCACAGCCTCCTACCTTTGTCCAGTGAAATGTATTTCCTTGAACCTCTCCCACATTTCTGAGCGTAAATCTTTTTTCTTCTTCGTCATCTCTTTCAGCGATCCCATGTTTGGGCATGCTATCCCAGCAGATCCTTTCTTCCCTCTTCTTTCTTGCATTCCACTTTAATCTCTCCCAGAGTGTTACACATCAGTCTCCATGCAGTCCTAAGATCCTTGGCAGTATCATCCACTTGGGAGGCCGAATCAAAAATTTGTCTGTCTGCTAATTATCTAGTCCTATGTTCCTAGCAGCTCACCTTCTTCTGAGGTGTTTTCTTGTTGTCTGGACAAAGCAAGTTCTCCACACTGCTCTTCGCTGCTAGGCTCCATCCCCCCACTCTCCCACACGGTCTATTTGGCTTCCTGCTTATCAGTTGATCATCACGTTGGGGTCACCATATGTCGTTTTAAGGACAGATTTGCCAACAGATAGCACTTTTATTAGTAACAACATTACTTTTATACTTTTACAGAAAGGATAATGACTAATTGACTTCATAAAGAAAAGGCATTAACCAGTTAGTAACTAACACCTTCATACACAAAGTATACTCATGAATTAGCAAGTGACACTTACATATACAAATTATACTGGCCAATTAAGAAGCAATACTTACTAGGTAAATACAACTAGCATAAAAGGGATAAAAACAGTACACTACAAAGACATGTGAATGTGATAAGACTAACACTGTAAGCTGTGGGGCGGGTGGCATGCCAAGACGGTGGGCCTCTGTGTATCAGCTGCAAAGCTCCTGGTTAGCTGACTCCCACCTTCTCTTTCAGGCTACCTAACTTCTTGTGAGAAACTGACCTTGGCCTTGTCCAGCCTCCTCTCTGTAGGAGTCTGGCCCCTGCAGCCCACAATACCACACCACAATATGGCTTTAAACTCTTTGGGGCTTGATGTCCATTTGATCTGGGCAAACCTTTAATTTTGAGTGAGGTGCTGTACATATCAAGATCTGGGTTCATACATTCATAATTTCCTTTGCTGGGACCAGGTGAGAGAAAATAGCAGCTGTCTGTATACCTGCGTTTTCTTCCTAGCATGGTGTGCCACAGCAAAGTAAAGTAAAGTAAAGTAAAGTGCCACAGCAAAGGAGAAGCACCACAGGGTCTGAAGCACAGAGTTTGTCAAGGTGGACTTAGGGTCCAGCCCTTTACATCCCATTTAAAGGCATTAATCTGACAAGCTTTCTTGGAGACAAGATCACAGACTCATGATATCTTGAATGATGAAGAGAGCATCTGAATGTAGAAAAATACTGTGGTTTTATTCTGCACAAATAAGAAGAGTTTTTTTTTTTTTTCTTTAAACCATTACTTATCTTTCTTTTTCAGTTGAGATATGCACCAAGAATTAAGGTTCACAGTATCTGCTGGAGAACTAAGAGTGCTGATGTGCAGCATATTCTTTATTATTCATGCTTAAACTGCTGTAATTCTCTTTTAACTGGTCTTCCCACTAGGCAAATTTAACGCCTTCAAACTGCACAAAAACTATGAAGCTCATCTTCCCATTGGAAGTAAGCCAAATCTACATTTTTTTTCCTTTGTGGCAGTAAAGTTCTGCAGTGATTTCAAAATATTATCAGTCACATTTTTTGAAGCTCTCTGTGCTCTGTCTCCAGGACCTGCTGATAACATATTCCAAACAGTTCAAGCAAGACCTCTCATGTATTCTCACACTTCATCAGAAAGACTTGTCAAAGCTTCCTCATTTGAAGAACAGACACATGAAATTTTTTAAACCACATAATATTTGACAGTTGATTTCCTTTCTGCATTCCACACTTAGATGAAAGGACTGTATTATTTTTATTTAGCTTTCAGTATTTTAACTTATAAGTGGCCTAATATATTTTTTAATGTGGTTTAAAACACACTTAAGGGATTAGAATGTTTCTGTCACCTTTTAGTCTAGATTAAATTTTTATGGCTTGGTAAGCTTTATAAGGAGAGGCTAACACAATCCTAACCTGGAATCACAAATAAGCCTTTTATATCTTTTTGCCCACAAAAGTGAATTTAGGGTTTCTGAAAAGATGCTGGATTAAAAACATATGAAAATTCTGCTCTTTGTTTACAAGAAGGAGGAAACTCCAAGCACTGAATCTTCAGTATTCCTCAAACCGGCTGAATAATCTGGTTTATCTCTGTTTTGAAGGGCCAACTCTAGGCCTTTCGTAAGAGATTAATTCCACCTATGTGCTCAGTCTGTCTTTGGCTTCTGTGTTGAGGTTTATGTGAAGAATGCCAAATATAATGACAAGGCATTTTTGATGACACAGATATCTTAAGGTAGAACAACCATTCATTTTACGTAGGCCACCCAAAGGTAATAACTCTGAGTTACTATTGATTTGGAATACATTTGAACCCTTGACCTCTGAGAGTCCTCCCAATACACTTAGGTGTCTATGTGTAGAATGAGATAGCTTGACTGTTTTTAGCAATTATATTGACACTATGTGTATTATAGAGGTGTATTTTAGGTGTAAACAGTGTATATAGATGTCTTGGAAATACTGGAAGCTTTGACTACAGTCAGGAGCATTCAGAGTTTAAGCAACTTCACTGTTAAATCACTGCAAAGATAAATTACTACAGCAGATAAAAATACTCCATTAATGCCTGTGTATACCAAATGGGATTATGTAATTTTTAGAAAGCTGGTCAAAATAGGTAAAGACCAGATTACTTCATGTTTCATCCTTGTGGATGGATCTGAATCTCTGCAGAAGTCTACCACATGTTTTCTGCAGTATTCAGGCTGGGAGGAGAGTTTTCCATTTCCCTTCTCTTTTCTCATTGCTTTTGCTCCTGCCAACCCACCACCACTGGTCTTTGCCTCTCCTTCAGGGACTGGTAGCGTGTACAGACAGCTTTACTATGGTTACATTACAAGCATCATCATTGAAATAATATGCATTAAACCCCACTGCTTTAAAGAAATAGATTAAAAAACAAAACAAAACAAAACAAACAGGCTTAGGGTTTTGGGGTTTTTTTTGGCATTTTTTGTTTGTTTGTTCGTTTGTTTGGTGGGGTTGTTTTTGGCAGGAATGAGGAATCAGTGAGAAAAGGAGGAGAGAAAAATCTCTTCAAGGAAGAAGGACCTTTAGTCTCCTCTATGTCATCTCTTGAGACAAGTGTGAACACATCTAAAGTAGGTAATGACATAAAAGATATGAAAAGATGTGTCCTGATTTAAGTTAGAGCAGAACTAATTCTGTTCAGTAATTTTACTTTTTAGTTAAAGCTCTTTTAGGTAACTGCACTTTCTGAAATTAACAGTATATTTTCACAGCCAATGTCTGCTTCTAGCAGCAATAAGACACAATGTTTATACTCCCATGTTGGGGGGGGTGGAGCAGAGTAAAAGGCCATACTGCAGAGAGAAGTGGACAGGACAGGTGACCCTAAACTGGCCAACAAAGTTTTCCGTTCCGTATATGTTATATTCAGTATAAAGTTGAGAGATTACAAGAGTCAAGCTCTCTTCTTCAGTGGCCAGCATCTGAGAAGGAATCTGGCCATTCTGCCTTTGATACTGATCTACATGTTCCTGAATCCAGTTCCTGGATCCAGTCTCAGAATCTGTTTCTCATGTGCTGCTATGTCTACTCTGGTATTTCTGCCACAACATCAGTGGTGACTGTGACATAACTGTCATCAGCAGGGGGGAAGAAGTTGGATTACATATAGGTTTTATATATATATTTAATTTTATTATTATAATTTTCATTAAAGTATTTTTATTTTTCTTTTCCAATGCGCAAGTCTCTCTCTCTCTTATTCGTTTTCCCTTCCTGTGGGGTTGCAGGGAAGGGCAGGGAAGAGGGAGAAATAGAGCATGTCTGTCACTCGGTTAGTTAACTAAGATGTTACATTTTTAAGTTAATTTTTTAAGTCTGTTGGTTAACTAAGATGTTAAGTAAAGCCCTGTGAATTCTGAAAATTTGAAACTTCACTTCTTTAAGATTTATGAGCTGAAATTTTTTTCCTAAATTATAACATAGTTTTCCAAAATGTAATTTTGAAGACAAGGGAAGTGAAATAACAGAAAAAAAAAAAGGTTCTAGAAAGGTTGGAAGGATCTGCTTTATAGTGCTTGAATGTTTTATTTCAATCTTTATTTTTAAACCAGAATATAAAATTATTATAATTGAAAGAAACCATGCTGACAATATTTAGAAACACTTCAACACAGAATGTTTTGATGCCACTAAAAGGATTCATTTACTGGCCTTCCTCTCCTCCCCATTTTAGTCATAATTGACATATTCCCGCAGAGATTGTCTTGTTCTGATGAAATACCATTTTCTAACAAGAGAAGCTGCAATAAAAAAGTTTTTGACCAACTAGAACTGAGAGTAAAAACTCTCTGAATCTTTTAAGTTTCACTTTTAATTTTTACTCCACCTTATCTATATTTTTTATCCATTTGTTATGCAGTTATTTTTAAATAACTCTAATATTAAACAAGTACTTAAAGTTAAAAAGAGTGCTTCAGTTTAATTTAATTAGCTTTACCTTTTTTCCTAGACCATTACTTACTTTTAGAATGTTATATATTTAGAAGTAATTTTAAAAAGTACCTGAATGCCCAACTTCTTATTTTTTTAATGAGAAATATCAGAACAGTAGTTCCAGTATCTCATGCAGAGTTCTCTGGGATGACTTTTTCTTATGCAAACTGTTAGTTAAGTTTTGGCTTGAGCTCATGTAATAAGACCACTGACTCTACAGGAGACAAAATTTTGTGACACATAATGATGTGATAGATAAGCTGTTGTCCACAAGTTTTCTCATTACTATGCAACTTGTAAAAGGTATCAGAAAATAATGTTAAAATCTTTTGGGTCTGTTGCAGAACTCTGCACAGAACTACATTCACAGGGATGACCAAAGCATTGCATGCCTTAGCTCCATGTGTATAAACATTTAGCCCTGCTTGCTGCCTTTTTGTCTTCCCCTCAATTTTTACAAAGTCATGGGCTTCCCCTTTACATCCCGTTTGGCTACCTGTTCTGTCCTACCAGTAGTTTTCTCATTCCTAGATACAAAGATCTACACAGCCAAGAGCAAAAAATGACCTTTAACTCCAAGAATCAAAAGTCTTTGCCTCACTTGAGCAGAGGAGAACTTCTGCTGACTGTATATTTCAAAAAAGCATTTGACACTGACTCCTACAGCATCCTTGCAGCTAAACTGAGGAAGTGTGGTGTGGCTGATTGTCATTGTAGGGATGGACACGACACACAGGTATCACCAGCAGGTAGCCAGCAGATAGCAACTTTATTAGTAACAACATTACTTTTATACTTTTACAGAAAGAATAATGACCAGTTACCTTCATACAGAAAGGGCACTAACCAATTAGTAACTAACACCTTCATACACAAAGTATACTCATGAATTAGGAAGTGACACTTACATATGCAAATTATACTGACCAATTAAGAAGCAACACTTTCTAGGTAAAAACAATGACCATAAAAGGGATAAAAGCAGTATACTACAAAGACATGTGAATGTGATAAGACTGGTGTTGTAAGCTGTGGAGAGGGCGTCGTGCCAAGACAGTGGGCCTCTGTGTACCAGCTCCAAAGTTCCTGGTTAGCTGACTCCCACCTTCTCTTTCAGGCTACCTACCTAACTTCTTCTTGTGAGAAACTGACCTTGGCCTTGTCCAGCCTCCTCTCTGTAGGAGCCTGGACCCTGAAGCCCACAATACCACACCACAGCTGATTGGGTAGAGAGGTGGATTGTGAACTAGTTGAAGGACAGAAGTCAGAGAGTCATGGTCAATGGGATGGAGTCTAGATGGAGGCCTGTGTCTAGTGGAGGCCCTCAGGGGTCGGTACTGGGACCAGTATTTTTCAATGTATTCATTGACAGCCTGGATGAGGGAAGAGAGTGTGCTGTCACCAAGTTTGCTTATGACACTAAAGTGGGTAGAGTGGCTGACACACCAGAGAGTTGTGCTGCCATTCAGTGTGACTTAGAGAGGCTGGAGAGTTGGGCAGGGAGAAATTGAATGAAATTCAACAGGACCAAGTGTTGTGGTTTGCACCTGCGAAAGACCAACCCCATGTATGAGTCTAGGTTCGGGACTGAGCTGTTGGAGAGCAGTGAAGGAGAAAGGGACCTGGGTGTCCCAGTAGATGTAAGGATGACCATGAGGCAGCCGTGCGCTCTTGTAGCCAGGAGGGCCACTGGGATTCTGGGGTGGATTAGAAGGGGTGTGTCTAGTAGGTGCAGAGAGGTTCTTCTCCCCCTTTGCTCTACCCTGGAGAAGCCGCATCTAGAATATTGTGTCCAGTTCTGTGCCTCTCAATTTAAGAAGGATAGGGAACTGCTTGAAAGAGTCCTGCACAGAGCCACCAAGATGATGAAGGGGATGGAACATGTCCCTTCTGAGGAAAGGCTGAGGGAGCTGAGTCTCTTTAGCTTGGAGGAGACTGAGGGGTGACCTCATCTATGCTTATAATTATGTGAAGGGTGGGTGTCAAGAGGATGGAGTCAGGCGCTTCTTAGCAAAGCCTAGTGAAAAGCCATGGGGCAATGGCTGTAAGCTGAAGCATAGGAGGTTTCGTGTGAATACACAGAAATTTTTTCCCAGTGAGGGTGACGGAGCACTGGAACAGACTGCCCAGAGATGTTGTGGAGTCTCCTTCTCTGGAGATATTCAAAGCCAGTCTGGACACTCTTCTGTGTGACCTGGTCTAGGGAAACCTGCTGTGTCAGGGGGGTTGGAGTAGATGATCTTTCGTGGTCCTTCCAGCTCCTAACAATCTGTGATTCTGCGATCTGAACTAGGAAAAGCTCAAGCTCTCTTGCAACCTGTTTTAAACAATTACCTGGACACTGAAGGTACATGTCTACAGACCATTTTCTTTTAATTATGTTATTAAGCAACAAGCATAATATCGATAGGTGACTGATTTATATAGTGCCGTTTTCTCACTTCCTAGTGCATCATTGATTTAAAATTACAACACATGCTAAATACTCTACCAAAATTGCAGCCCTTTCTGGAGAGAAAACTGCTGCTCCCAGTCAGCCCCTGAGCTCCAGAAAAAAATAATATTGGGGCAGGAAACTTGAAGGCAATTATCAGCGAGCAGAAATATTTGTCTGTCGAGAGCTTAAGTGTGACTGTCACCAGCCCTGTATAAAACAGTAAGAATGTGAAGTAAACTCGAATCACAGAGAGAAAGAGACATTGTATTTTATTCCTGGCTTCCACCTGCTGTGTTTTAGCATTAAAGTGCTCCACTCTCTCTCCTCCAAGTGCTGCACATCTCCTCCCTACAGAGTTGATAGGCAAAGCCTAGTCTCCTTCACTTCCTGAAGCGGTCTAGCCCCTTCACTTCTCTGCCCGAACACATCAGGTGCATCGCTAATCAGCCTGCAGCCATGGTGAGGTCACACAGGCATCCCCTACCTGTCCGTGTCCTGCTGTAAAGAGCTGGGGCTCAAAGAACTGGAAACTTCCTCACCAATGCTCACAAACACAGGCCAGGAACTCCCCATATTTTGGCTGTCAGTGACATTTCAGCCTTTTATTTGCTATTTCTAACCTTAATACTAGTTTCCTGTTCCTAACCAACACTATATTAGGTTACTCTGCCAGTAATTTTTACTGAATAATGTCTCACCTGAGACAGAGTCCACTTTTGCTCGGCATAGAAGGAGAAAATACAGGGGGAAACAGTCCAGACCCTGGCTGGTCACCAGGAATGCAAAACCCTATCTTGCAGCTCTTCAAAATATGGTACCCTCTACACAAACTAGTAAATTAAGTCTGCTGTGCTAGTCCTCAGCTTGTGACCCTGTAGTTACTATCACTGTTGCAGTCTTTGCACTATAGTCATCTTTCATCCAAAAAATAATGTGGAGAGGTGATTAGCATTAAGTTTATACTGTTATCAGTTTATTTAACAAATGACTGAAATTATGCCTTGGAAAAAGGTCAGGAAAACAAGCTTGTTTTCAATATTACCTGCCACTCTGTGATTCAGCATTCTAACAGCAAAGTCAGAGCTTTCACATCAAAAACACATTGATAATTCTGTAATTTCACATAGAAGACAAAATCATGTCACAAGCAATAAACACAGAACACACAAGTAGTTTGATGACAGATACTCCTGAGAAGGACTGTGAGCTGGCTGAAGAAAACCCAAAAGGGAAAATCTTTTTTGATAATATTCCCTTTCACCTTGCTCAGTCTCCTGATTTTCTCAAATTTGGCACAAACAGAAAAGTGCTGGTATTATAGGAGACAAAGCTGATAACTGTAATAAATCATCTCTTTAAGGTTGAAGGCACACTGGTATGTTCCTTTTCCAGCAAATAGTAGATAGCTTTTGACCATGTCTGTGAACATCAAACTGTCTGTCTGCTCTTACCATGCCTAGTTAGCTTGAAACAGATAATCGAAAAGATAATAATAACATCTAAAGAATGGTCTTCTGTTAATTTTTTTCATATCTGTCAAAAGGGAAGATGATCAGAATAAATTTACAATGTACATATTTAGAAGAAACAATTCTACTTGTTTGTGTATGTGCCTATCTGTAACACAGGTTTGCATTTTGACATACTTGCAGTCCAGGAAAATGAAAAACATAAGTTTCTTGCCTGAATAAGGAAAAGTCAGTCATAAATAATTACACACTGATTTGTAGGAAAAGCCAGATACTACAGCAAACCCGACCTAGTTGGAATGATCTGGATCACTCTTTTCCCTTTTGTTTGTTTGTTAAAACATACAATAAAAATTTTAACACAGCGAATTTTCTCTCCTATAATTAACAATAAGCGTGACAGAGCACTGGAACAGACTGCCCAGAGAGGTTGTGGAGTCTCCTTCTGTGGAGGTATACAAAACCCCTCTGGACGTGCTTCTGTGTGACCTGGTCTAGGGAATCCTGCTGTGTCAGAGGGGTTGGACTAGACGATCTTTCGAGGTCCCTTCCAACTCCTAATATTCTGTGATTCTGTGATTCTGTAATATCAGACTAAGCAAAGCCTATATTGCACTGGTTTCAATATTGGATTGCTTTTTGTAGAGCATGATTAAAAGGTTCCTTCTAAAGCATAGCACTCTTCACTCTAAATGTTTGTCTAAGATCAGTAAAATAAAGTCCACCAGTGTTAGTATGACTTTTTCTCACAGAAGAGATTTTGTTTGCAACACCCATTGCACTGTGATACAAACAAGAGGTAGGAGAAAGCTGTTAATACCACCTCTCAGATCCCATTAGTGTAAATTGTATGGCAAATGAGTCAAATATGACTATGACCTTGCAAATGCAACAATATCTTTCAAACTACAGAAGAAAGCATTGTAGTTATTCTGTTTTTTGCTTCATCTGTAGACAGTGTTCACAAAAGAGTGCCCTAGTTTACCTTACTAGAAGGTATAACTGCCATAAAATTTTAGCAGGAGGCACAGATACTTTTCTGGCTGTCAGTATTTGGAAAGGGTCAGAACTTCTGTAAACCATCATTTGCAGGAATCAGAGTAGCCTAAATTGGCAAAACTACCTAAAAGACAAAAAAAAGTCTGTGTACAAAAATGCTGTTTGGAAGAATGACTGTTTAGGCTTCCACCCTCACCAGTTTGATTACTGATGTATGCAAGCTGTTGCGCATGCTTTCCTCTTTTCAGGCTCAAGGAAACTTGGTTAGAAGGTAAGATTAAACCCATAGAAGGGCTTCAGTCTGAAAATTCCCAGGGCTATTTTGCAACACACTTTGGCTTAAATAGCAACAAGGGAGATTCTAGTTTGATGCTATGAAAATATGTCTAGCAGCAAAGATTGGAATGGATTTTCCTGGAGAAGGTATTTCCAAAACTGGAGGTTTTCAAGAAGCAGTAAGAGACATTTCTGCCAGTGATGGCTGAGGCATTGCTGTTCTTTCCTCAGGATAGACACGTGTATGACAGAAATTCCTGAGGTTTCTTTCAGCCCATTTTCTCCATTTCTGTTGCACGTCAACAGAAAATATCACACAGAAGACTGGTAAACATTAAGAGGAAACATCTTACAGGAATTCATTATGAACCTATGCAATAATTTTTGGTTTTTTAGCAAAGATAAAGCATATCATCATTATAAATTAAAGAAGTACTGAAGTCTCTGAAAAGAGGACTTGTTTGCTTAAGGTATGTGAAGGTCATATTCACCCTGTAATAGTCAATGAAGAACAGTCATTTGTTATTTTTAAGCAGGCTGTCATTTAGCCATTATGAAGATGAATAACATTTGTTATTACCTAATAATCCTCCTGTTGATTACAGAGGAAAGACATGCGCAGACACCCTGTGTGCCTTGCTTAGGCTTTGTAGATTATGAATGTGTTTTGATTAAATTTTTGAAACAAAAAATTATGAGCCCAGCTCTCTGGATATAGTGACTGGCATGTAATGTAAAATACAAGAACATGTCCAGTCTCTAACATTCTGCTCTGCATATGTTACTGGCCTAATCCTTATGTAACACATTACAAACAAAGTTCTTTTTTTAATATCAAACAGATTGTCAATGGATCATATACTGCTCTATTAAGGTTAGTTTTTGGATGCCTGCCTTCCTGAGGAGAGTTAATGAAGCTGTAAGTTACCTGTGTGGCTTCATTTGGAGTCAGTCCTAATTATCTGGATCATGGCCACATTTTGGAAAGTCCGAGTCTCATTTCCAAAGCAAATGGAGTCACTCAGGAATGACTTCATTTGTATTAATTTGTTACACTCTCTTCTGCTATTCATCTTAGGGAATGTTGCTGCCTTTGCAGACTAGAAGGAATGGAATTTAAAAGTTTTAATTTGGGAGCTTTTACCTTATTTTTTAAAATCAAGCCAATATCTTCCTCCACAATGACCAATGGTGAAGTGCAAGGGCAATTGAGCCTGGCCATCACATGCTGCAAGATCATGATTATGTCACTAAAGATTTATGAGGTTTTTGCTTCTTGGAACAAGTGAAATAACCAAAACAGAGACCCAACAGCTTTATCAAGATAACCTATGGAGTACTTCACATTGAGCTTCATAAGTGGAAGGTTTTTGATGTCAACTTTACCACAAAAGAGGGGGAAAAAAAAGAGATATCTTTAAGGACATAGGAACAAGGGAAGTTTTAGTAACATTTTAATACATTTATCTAAGAAAAAGGTTATATTACTCCAGTAGGGCAACTCTACCAGGATTTCTGATTTGCTGCAGTCGCTTATGCATTGAGCAATGGAATTACATGAAAAAGAGATTGGATGAGTCCAAAGTCATTGCACTATATTTCTGAGGTTATGAATATAATGCAGGCTGAAGCCAGGGGAGTTTAAAGTCGTCTGTGGCACAATTACTGTGGTGTATCATAGCTGAGATATCCTGGCCTGTCCCCTTATTAAATGAAGCCAGTACTCAGCACCATTGATCCTGGAAATATTTTACAAATGAGCATTGCTATTACCATTTTGTGCAATTTGTGAAGAACAAAAGGAGCAAGGAGGACCAAAAATGGTGTCAAATGGAAAAATAAAGAGACTTTTGTTTTGTGTCCTGTCATCAGCTTTACCATACTACCTCTATCTAGTCAAATTATGATTTGTCAAATATTTTCAGTTATCTACTTTCCTTTAGCTCAGAAAGTATACAGGTATCTTTATATGTTGGAAATATAAAACATGGTTAATTTGAGGTTTCTTTCATTCTGGCCTTGTGGTGGCAATTTTAGGTGATTATGTGTGACTAAAGACCCAGTGGTATCTGGGATGCTCCCAGGCTACAACAGGCTGATGCTGCCAGCCAGCTAAGTGGTTCACACCCAGTTTTCTACTAGATGTCAGCAGGGCTATTTTAGCAGCTGTGCTAAGCAGTGAATGAAAAACTCACACAAGCAAAACTCAAAAATCCAAGGCTTCCATGTTTACACTTCTAACTACACCCTTTTGAAGTTCATGAACGCTTTGGGAGCAGGGGGAGAGATGGTAGGAATGAGCCTGCACTAAGCACGCTCACTTGCATAGCACTGATATCTGAGTGAAAGGAAGGGCAGGAGTAGAGGAAGAACATCCTATTTTTCAGAAGAATTGTTGGTAGAAAGAAAAGGTAAAATTTGTCATGAGTAGCTAAAAATTTCAGTGATTAAAATGTACACTCTGACCATGGCACAGTAGTATGAAACAAGGGATCCAAAAACATGGAATCATGTGGGGTGAGAAGACTAAAGAGACATTTCCAGGGAAATTGAGCCCCGAAGTTGTTGCAGGCTCATTTATGACTCCAGGAAAGGTCAGTTGTCATTTCTCTGTTGTGTCATAAACATCCTGTGCCTATTGGCACTGAGTACCTCCTGCAGATCTTTAGTCACACAGAAATAGAGTTATAAGCCTCCAGCTCTTTGTGTTTGCACATCAGTAATATTATTCATGTCTCCTGACTATCAAGGCAAGAAGCAGAGGACATTCTTGTGGTCTGGCATCTTCTGTCTGAAGTTAAGTATTAAAGCTTTGATTTCCGTAGGAATAAAAGATCAACCATATGTTTTTCCCTGTTTCTGACCCTATTAATTATACACATACAATTCAAATTGTTAACTATTGAAAGTACAAAGAATAACATATTTCAAAGTGTTCATAAATGCCCTAATATGCCAGACAACACAAAAAACTTTCTGTCTTGAACAGTAGCCAGTCCAAAATTTAGAAAATGCTAATGTATGTTATTAATCTTCTCTGTCTGCGGCAACAAAGGCCAAATTCCTTGGCTGAAATCAATAGGTTAAATATTACTTTGATGCAAATCAGCTACCAAAACACTTTTTGTGAACCAGGACCTAAACTCTAATTTAAAGATGTTGAAGGAGCAAAGAAACAGGAAATGTTGGGTGGTTAAATGGTGAAAAGATTATTACAAGAATAAGATCATACACCCTGAACACTGCTAAAAATACAATGCATATAGAAAGCAACACTGTTCTCAAGTATTCCTGAAGTGTTCATCAGAAGGAATATGGACTTTGATTGAAACAAACCCACGATAAAATTAGGTAAACTCCATTTTGAGTATTTTAATGAGCTTCACACAGTAAAAGAAGTTATCTTCATCACATAAACTAATCCCACCTTTCTACACTGGTAGAATTTACTTTGTTCCCTTTGAGGTAACTTTCCTAGCGTTCTTTTTATTTTATAATTTGATATGTTAAAGTCTCAAAATCTTCACAAAGGACACTAGCTTAGTTTTACTGAATACTTTACAACCTAGGACATGAATTATACTACATAGCTACTACTTACGTATAGGTTGAGATCTTGATCCTGCAAAGGATTCATAAAGTATTTATAAAGAATTTCTGCATATGAATAGACCCACTGGATGAATGACTAATGTCTAAAGAAGCATAAGATAATATTTTAGAAGAGTTTGGAGTCTACTTGATTATGGGAAAAAGGGAAGAAAATGACAGTAATATTAATGTAAAGACAACTTTCAACAGGTTTTAATGAAATAAATGAAGTAAATGTCTAAAACTTCTTAACTTTAAAAAAAAAAATATTATATCAAATTGACAGATTCATAGTGGGAGACACAAGACTGTCTTCTGTGTGGTTTTTTTTCAATACTGCGACAATATCCCAGCTTTAGGATTTTTATGTAGCCATCTACATGAAACTTAAGGTTTGCATTCCAATGTTCCTCAGCAACTATAAATAGTTCAATCATTATCAGAATTGGAATTTCAAATTCATTTATACATTAGTGTCCTGGTTTGGGTTAGAACAGAACTAATTCTGTTCAGTGATTTTACTTTTCTAAAAGTATTCCATCCCATATACACCATATTTGATATATAAACTAGGGGTCAGTCCACCCTTGCTAGATTCTCTTGCTAGAGTTCCCTTTCAAGACTCGAGATTCCTGATTTCTGGATTGCTAGATTACTCTTCACCAGGCACTTGAAGGTGATCCCTGAAGTCCTGCATCGGGTACCAGGACTCTGCCACCAAGTGAGACGGACTCATCTGGTACTGGAAGCCTGCTGCCACAGCATCAGTGGTGGCGTAGTTATCATTGAGGGGGGTTTGGGTTTGGTGTTGGGTTCTGTATAAATTTGTATATATTTCATTTAACATTATTATTATTATTAAAGTATTCTTAGTTTTATTTTCCAATCCAGAAGTCTCTCTTTGTCTCTCTCTCTTATCCCCTTTCCCTTCCTGTGGTGGGGAGGGAGGGGGTAATAGGGAATGTCTGTCATTGGGTTGGTGGTTGGCCCAGACTCAACCCTCGACAGTTAGTTACCCCATCTAGAGCCTTTCAATACAGAGGCTTTTCAATGAAATAGTTTATTGACTCACTCGCAAAGTTTCAGAAACAAATAAAGTAAGTGAATGAACAAATGAATTGGTCTTTTAATGTAATATCTGTTTCAATATTGTCACAGGATCACAGAATCATAGAATGGGTCAGGTTGGAAGGGACCTTAAAGGTCATCTAGCTCCAAACCCCCTGACATGGGCAGGGACACCACACACTAGACCAGGTTGCCCAGGGCCACATCCAGCCCGGCCTTGAATAGTGCCAGGGATGGGGCATCTACAACCTCTCTAGGCAACCTGTTTCAGTTTCTCAGCACCCTCTGAGTGAAGAACCTCCTTCTAATTTCCAGTCTAAACCTCCCCTACTTCGGGTTATATCCATTCCCCCTTGTCCTGTTGCAGTCTGACAAGCTGAAAAGTCTCTCCCCTTCTATCTTACCCCTTTGGGTATTGAAAGGCTGCTATAAGTTCCCCTCGAAGCTTTCTCTTTTGCAGGCTGAACAATCCCAGCTCCTTTAGTTTATCCTCAAAGGGGAGGTTCTCAAGTCCTCTGATCACCCTTGTGGCCCTCCTTTGGACCCGCTCTAACTGGTCCACATCTTTCTGAAGCTGAGGACCCCAGAACTAGACACAATACTCCAGGTGGGGCCTCACGAGGGCAGAGGAGAGAGGCAGTATCATCTCCCTAGACCTGCTGGTCACACCTCTCCTGTTGCAGCCCAGGATGCGGTTGGCTTTCTGGGCTGCAAATAGACATTGCTGGCTCATATCCAGCTTTTCATCTATCATGACCACCAAGTCCTTCTCTGCATGGCTGCTTTCAACAAGTTCCCCTCTCAGTCTGTACTTATATTTTGCATTGCCCCTACCCAGATGCAGGACCTTGCACATGGACTTATTAAACTTCATCTGATTCTCACAGGCCCCTTTTTTCGAGTTTGTCCAGGTCCCTCTGGATGGCATCCCTCCCTTCTGGAGTATCAACCACACCACTCATCTTTGTGTCATCTGCAAACTTGCTGAGGGTGCACTCAATACTGCTGTTCAGGTCACTAATAAAAACATTGAAGAGTACTGGTCCCAACACAGAGCCCTGAGGGACACCACTCGTTACTGGTCTCCACCTAGCCAAAGGGCCATTCATCACTATTCTCTGGTTGCATTCATCCAGCCAATTCCTCACCCATTTAATAGTCCGTATCTCTCCAGATTGGAGATAAGGATGTCATGAGGAACCATATCGAATGCCTTACAAAAGTCCAGGTAGATGACATCAGTCAGTTTTCCCTCATCAACCCTTGCAGTCACTCTGTCATAGACGGCTATCAGATTGGTCAGACATGATTTGCCCTTAGTGAATCCATGCTGGCTTCCTAGGATCACCTCTTTGTCTCTCATGTGCCTTAACATCACTTCCATGAGTAGCTGCTCCATGATCTTCCCAGGCACAGAGGTAAGGCTCACAGGCTTGTGGTTCCCTGGGTCCTCCTTTCTACCTTTTTTAAATATAGGGGTGATGTTACCTTTCCTCCAGTCACCCGGGACTTCACCTGACTTGCATGATTTTCCAAGTATGATGGAGAATGGTCCTGCAACTACATCGGCCAATTCCCTCAGGATCCTGGGATGTATACCATCAGGTCCCATAGACTTATTCTTGTTGAGTTTCAACAGGTGATCCTGAACCTGCTCTTCGCTCACAGTGGGAGGCCCTTCACTCCCCCAACTCTCACCTAGGGCTATCAAGTCTTGATCTGTATGGGAAACTTGGCTGCCAGTAAAGACTGGGACAAAGAACTCATTGAGTAGTTCAGGCTTTTCCATATCCTTCATGAGCAGGTTTCCATCATTGTTGATCAGAGGGGGAATACTAGCTCTGACCTTTTCTGATTAATGTATTTATAGAACACTTTTTTATTATTTTTTGCATCCCTCACCAAGTTCAGCTCCATCTGCACCTTGGCCTTCCTGATGCCATTCCTGTATTCTCCCCAGGCACTAGTCCCTGCTTCCATTGCCTGTGCATTTCCTTCTTATGCCCCAGCTTGAGAAGCAGGTCCTTACTCAGCTACACCAGTCTTTTTCCTGTCCTGCTCAATTTCTTGCACAGGAGAATGGAGAGCTTTTGCTCTCTAAGAAGAGTATCCTTGAAGAGCTGCCAGCTCTGATGGGTTGCTTCATCTGTGAGGACAGTTTCCTGGGGACCTCACCCAACAAGTCTCTCAGCAGCTGGAAATTTGTCTTTCTGAAGTTTAAAGTCTTGACTATGCTCTGTGCCATTCCTATATTTCTAGAAATCATGAACCTGACTAGGGCATGGTCACTGCAAACTAGACTTCCTCCAATCCTTACCTCTTTAATGAGATCTTCTTCATTGGTTAGCAAGAGGTCTAACAGTGCCTTATCTATGGTTTGTTCATCTAGAACCTGTGCCAGAAAGTTGTCTTCTACAAACTTTAGGAGTCTCCTGGATTGCTTACATCTTGCTGTATTGTTCTTCCAGCAGATATCTGGGTGATTAAAGTCCCCCACCAGGATGAGAGCCAGTGAGCAAAAAGCTTCCTGCAGCTGGAGCAAGAAGGCCTTATCAACAGGCTCCAATTTGTCGAGTGGCCTGTAGTAGGCCTCTATCACAAGCTGCCCTTTGTTAGTCTGATCTTTGAGTTTAACCCATAAGCTCTCAACTTGTTCATGCCTGTTTCTTAAAGTCAGTTCTTCGCAGTCTATCTGTTTCCTAACATAGAGGGCAACACCTCCACCCCTCTTTCTTAACCTATCTCTTCTGAGTAGCCTGTAGCCCTTCAATGCTGTGCTCCAGTTGTGCGAGTCATCCCACCATGTTTCTGTGATAGCAATCAGATCAAAGTTATCTGATTGCACCATGGCCTCCAACTCATCTTGCTTATTACCCATGCTGCGTGCATTTGTGTAAAGGCACTTCAGGTGGGCTTTCAGCCTTATCACCTTTTAGGTGACTTAGGTGACTTACCAAAAGATTAATCATCTTTAGGATGCAGTTTCCCCCTTTCATGGAATAGGAGGAAGACAGTGATAGTGATTAATGCATTGACTTAGGATCCAAATGCTCTTCCAGTCTACGTAGGGGTCATATAGAAAGGGTGGGGAGGGCCTGTTTACAAAGGCCTGTAGTGATAGGACAAGGGGTAGTGGCTTTAAATTAGGGAAGAGCAGGTTTAGATGGGATATTAGGAAAAAGTTCCTTACCATGAGGGTGGTGGAACATTGGAACAGGTTGCCCAGGCAGGTGGTTGCGGCCCCATCCCTGGAGGTGTTCAAGGCAAGGCTGGACAGGGTGCTTGGCAACCTTGTTTAGTTGGAGATTGCCTACTCACTGTAGGAGGTTGGACTAGATGACCTCTAAGGTCCCTTCCAATCCTGATAATTCTATGATTCTATGATTCTATGATTTTCTTCAAAAATACACTTTATCTGACAATCCAAAGATTGCATGAAATATTAAGTTAATGTGCATTTACAATCTGCTAAGAATAAAACACAGGAATGAAAATACTGGTGCCCTCACCAGCTCCCTTAGGATTCACAGGTGTCATCCACCTACCTTCGGAAGTAATAGCTTTAATTTCCCATTTATTAGAAACAGATCCCCTCCCCCTGGCATATCTAGTTTAAAGCCCTAATGATGAGTCCAGCCAGCTTGCTCCCCAGAACATTCTTACCCCTGGTCAGATGCAACCCATGCTTTATTAACATGCCTGGTCTCTCAAAGACATTTCCAAGATTGTAGAACCTGAAGCCCTGAGCATGGCACCAGCCACGCAGCCATTCCTTCATCCGATCAATTCGACTCCTTCTTCTTGGATCCCAGCCTTTTACAGGGAGAAGAGAGGAGAACACTATCTGAGCTCTGGAAACTCTCAACATCTTTCCAAGGGATACGAAGTCCCTTTTGATGGTGCGGAATCTCCTCGTCATAGCCTCATTTGATCCTATATGGAAGACTTGGAGTGGATGGTAATCGTCCAGTTTAACCAGGTATGGCAGTTTTTTCACAATGTCACAAATGCAGGCCCCTTCCAGGCTACAAACCTCTCTAGAGAGGTTGTCTGGTTGGCAAATGGGTGCTTCAGTGCCTCTCAGTAAGGAGTCTTCAACCACTAACACCTTCCTGGGTTTCTTTATAGCTGAGGGTATGATCTGTCTAGTAGGTGGGATACAACCAGGAGATCTTCCAGACCGATCATCTTCTTGACTGTCCTCTGTCTGATGCTCTGGGTACAGGGCCTCATATGTGTTCATTAATGGCACCTGGTGAGGTGAAGTGGGTTGGAGAGGATTTTTTACACCTCTTCAATCAGGAATGTGTTTCCATTCCATCCTATCTACTTTGTTTGTTAGGTAATATAAAACCACCTGATCTTGTCTGATCTCGGAAGCTAAGCAGGGTCGGGCCCAGTTAGTACTTGGATAGGAAATCGCTTGGGAATACCAGGTGCTGTAGGCTTTCCTGCTCTGGCAGGGGGGTTGGACTAGATATCCCTTCCAGCTCCTAACATTCTGTGATTCTGTGATTTGCCTGATGGCAGGAGGAGCAGGTCTTCACCATCTCCTGATGGACTTCTTTTGGGGTAGAAAAGGTGTGACTCCACCAGTCTAATTCCCTTTCACTATTCCTAATACTTCTCAGCCTCTCAATCTCTTCCTTGAGCTCCACCACCAAGCACAGCAAGTCATTCACCTGTTCACATCATACACAGGTATTGCTCACAGTAGCCTATGGTACTAATGCCAGGCATAGACACTCAGCGCAGCCATTGAACTGAACAGCTGCATTCTTCTTAGAGGATTCTATCTGCAGCAGAACACTTTTGGTAGTAGCGGCAGTGGCTTTCACACATTTGGAAACCATAGCTGGGTCTGGATCCTGCTCACTCTTCCTGCTCAAATTGCCACATTCTACTTTCTGGTGTAAAATGTGCTTAATTTAAAATTTAAGATAATTTGTTAAAGGGCAGCCAAACATAGAAAGTACTTCAAAAAGGTCAAAACCAACCTAAATATTTAATAATATTAAAATAAATAATTTTAATTTAAATTATAAATATTATTGGACTTTTTAGCTATGAATGTCATCACTTTTTGACATTTTGTAGAAATTCAACAGAGGAAACATTTCCTCAACATAGAAAAACTGCATCACTGTGTTTAATCTTCAGGAAATAGTCATTCTGTCACTGAACAGGTTTCTAATTCATATGAACATGAAATATGTACAGACTGGGTGAGGAACTCATTGAAACTCATTGAAAGCAGCCGTGCAGAGAAGGACTTGGGGGTCCTGATAGGTGGAAAGCTGGATATGAGCCAGCAATGTATATTCGCAGCCCAGAAAGCCAACCGCATCCTGGGCTGCAACAGGAGAGGTGTGACCAGCAGGTCTAGGGAAGTGATCCTGCCCCTCTACTCTGCCCTTATGAGGCCCCACCTGGAGTACTGCGTCCAGTTCTGGGCTCCTCAGCATAAAAAAGATGTGGACCTGTTAGAGCGAGTCCAGAGGAGGGCCACAAAGATTATTAAAGGACTGGAGGACCTCCCCTATGAGGAAAGGCTGAAACAGTTAGGGTTGTTCAGCCTTAAAAAGAGAAGGCTTTGAGGGGATCTCATAGCAGCCTTCCAGTACCTAAAGGGGGACTATAGGATAGAAGGGGAGAGACTTTTTAGATTCTCAAACTGTGATAAGACAAGGGGAAATGGCTACAAGCTGCAAGAGGGGAAATTTAGATTAGAGATTAGGAGGAATTTCTTTACCAGGAGAGTGGTTAGGCACTGGAACAGGTTGCCCAGAGAGGTTGTGGATGCCCCATCCTTGGCGGTGTTCAAGGCCAGGCTGGATGTGGCCCTGGGCAACCTGGTCTAGTAATTGGCATCCCTGCCCATGGCGGGGGGGGTGGAACTAGATGATCTTTAAGGTCCCTTCCAACCTGAGCCATTCTATGATTCTATGATGATTCTATGAAATCATTCAATATTTTTTCTTTTCCAAATGAATAATTGCTACATTGGTTCTGTATTGATTTTAAATAAAAATTGTTTATTAAAGTTACGAAATTCAGCAGAAACTGGGTTAACTGTTTTGGACAGGCTTGTTTTCTCTTATATGGGAAAAATGGAGTCTGGGGAATTTATTCTGGATTTGTCTTTTATTTCTTTATTTCTTTCTCTCTGAGATGAGTAACATTTGGAAAAAGAACACTTGGGTACTTTTCTAATTCCAGTACCCAGTGCAAACTTAATTTGAATTTAGAATTTGATAGCTGGTTTATTACAGCTTTTAATTAAAGGCTTGATTTTCTTTCTCACTGTCTCTGTAGACGTTACTCTGTCCCTCAGAGAATGACCACAGAAACAGTTATTAGATGTTTAGCACAACAGAAGTGACATTACAGAGGTTAGAATAAGGGAGATGGCAGGACCCTCTGAAAGCATGTTTTGATGCTGAAGTAGGAACTCCTTCATTTGTTACAGATTGACTATTGGTAGTTCCCTTCCTCCACTGAAGACACTTTCAGCTGCTCTTTTTGCACTCACTGCAGTTTCTGCCAGGGCAGTTCTCCACCTCCTTATGTGGCAACTGTCAGATCAGCTGTTGGTGCATGGAGATGCTCCAAGTGAGCAACAATTTCCTGCAGAGGCTCGTTGTGAACTACAACTTCTTTATATTTTTTTGCTTCTTTCCAAATCAGTGACTGGTTGTACTTGCAAGGCAAAATTAACATTTGTACTCCTACCATCATAAGTAACCTTAGAACATTATTTTCATCAATGTTCAGATAGAGGGTAAATTTACACAGATACAGGCCAACTGTGTGTTTGCTTCAGGCATGGCAGAAGTGAGCTATTTCCATCTGGAGGTCACATATCTATATCTAAGGTTTGTGATGAGTTCAACCCTACTAAACACATTTAATTTCTGTGTCTTGTTAATGTAGTTATAGGAGTCTTGAACCGACTTGGAGTAGAGCTGGGTATTTCTTCCAGCACTTAGGTGTCTGTGAAAATGTGATGTAGGTTCTCACATGCTTTTGAAGAGATCTATTTATGCAGTATATTACAACTGCTCATATTACTAGTTACTTCACTGTCATGTTTGTAGAAAACAATAGAACACAACTCCATTAGAATTTTAACTTCTGTTCACCTCAACAGGTGAACAGTAATAGAGGTAGAGAGAAAAAGTATAGATTGTAAAAAAATTCCTACAATATAAGAACATACTTCAGAGAAAAATAAATTGATTCCAATAATTTTTTATAAAATGAATGTTCCATAGAAATCAAGACAGATAATATGTGTTATTTGGGGCCATTCCTATTTAATAGTTTCATCAACAATCTGGAGGAGGGGATTGAGTACACCCTCAATAAGTTTGTAAACGGCACCAAGTTGGATGGAAGTGTTGATCTGCTTTGTGGTAGGAAGGCTCTACAGAGGGATGTGGATAGACAGCATCTTTTTGAGCACATTGTAATTACCTAACAATGTGGATTAACATTGCAATAGATGTAACTACCAAATGTATTTACTGTGGGAGCACTCAAACAGTAGTTTGTCAACACATCACTACATGGCTCTCTCTTGAAACTGCTTACATGATTATCTCTTATGTTGCATTTTTATCAGAGTATAATGCAATTGTTTACATGATTCTATATAACCTATAAGAAGTCAAGTAACAGCCAGAAGATCTAGTCTAACATTGTAAGACTAGTCTAAAAAATGTTAAGAAAAGTATCTATCAAACCAAACTTCATCTATCTTATCTGGCCTCCTGTCTCAGACAACCTCCAGCACTATGTGTTTCAGGAAAAGGTATGTGATATTTACAGCTTAACATGCTCATAGTTCAGCTTGCTTCCTGTGTATTTGTGTTGGCTTTAAGTTGACACATGCCCTGAAGCATGAGATTGTATTTTTGTAATTTAATGTTATACTATCTAATATTAAATTATGTTTTTAAAACTTCAGGGGAAATTTTGGCTCACAAAACTCTATTGCAAATAGTTGACGTGGTCCAGCAAATATAAGACATCAGAGAAAGTAAATGGTGTTTGGGATTTTAACAGGTAAACTCTGGCAAGGGGAGCTAGAGTGGTTTGCAGGATTATTACCTAGTCTCCTACCCTTCTGCTGCATCAGATGTGTACTGGTGTGCCAGCTGCACCCCTTCACTAATTATTTTCTCAGTCCAAACCTCATTAAAAAATCTTGGTCTTCTGAGCTGTTATGCTAGACTGTGATGTGGAACCTTCTACTGACTCCTTTGCTAGGCTTATAACATATAATGGGAGGAGGGTGGGAAATGGGAGGGCAACATCTAATAGTACCCACCCTGGAGCTTGCCTAGAGCAACTCTTCAGCTTCTGTAACTCAGCATACTTAACAAGGAATATCCCACTCCAAACCCCTAATCTGAGATAATATTTAGAGTTTGCAAGTCATGCCTAAGCAAAAGACTGGCAGATTGTGGCTGTTGTATTGCCTATATTTCCTGATGTGCAGGAAATGGCTGTGTTTATGGGTGTGTTATATTCCAGATATAGCAAGTCTGAAATAGGAACAGGAGTGAAATGTCATCTCCTGCTCACACAACAGCCAGCACTCTGTCCATCAGCTTCATTTTACAGCCTACTTCTTGGGCCCCATGTTGCCTGGCACGTTTGCACATGCAAGTTGCTGCCTCTTGTTGCTTTGTCGTTGCACAGTGTCCTGCTGGGGAGGTTCTCAGAGACAACATCAGCTCAGCAGTGTTTCTACAGTGCAAGTTGTAAAAGCAACACAGTCCTGACAGAGAATTGCCTATGTAAGCAAAACAGGTTCTGAGATATTTGCAGAAAAAGCTTTGTAAGGGTGTTCCATTTTTTCAGTAATGATTTTTATCTTTTCCTAGTCCAGAAAAACCAAGGGTTTACACAGGTGATTAAATATAACTTCTGCTTTGTGAATTACCTGCTCCATTCCTTCTCTATTTTAAAAATCTTTAGCCTCTGTTAATGGCATACACGTACTGGTAATGCCATTGACAGAGATCTACCTCCAGTATTTTGAGTGTTTTCTGTCAGTGGTCTAGGCTGGAATTTTCTCCAGCTGGCTATTGCATGTAGACTGTCTGACAAGTAGGTTTGGATTGCCTGAAAGCAATATTGACTTTAATATATACAAAAAACGTTGATTATCATATTTCCATTAGCTAGAGGCAAGAACTTTCTGAATTTGTCTCCTAGAGAGAAAAGTGAATTTTGAGGCCCCAACCTGTCAGAGCTACAGGCACCAATCTGTCAAACAATTCCCTAGCACAACTCTGATGGTTATGCTCTCTGTGGTTACTTCTTCTAACATGTACATTTTATCAGTGGTTTCCTTGACTTAGAATTAAGGAATTCTGCAATAAGGGAGGTAAAATAGGTGGCCCTGGAAAATGCAGTATCTTTATTACTCTTTTTTGTGTTGCTCAAGAATGTATTAGCCACACTGCAGGAAGCATGTGGAATATATGCCGTTCCTTGGGGCACTTATAACTTAACTGAAGAACAGAACAAATAAATATAGGCAAAGGAAGAGGTGGAATACAAGAGGAAAGATACAGTCTAGGTAGACTGATAAATATTTCATAACATAAGCATAGGCTGGAATTTATCCTGCTATCATCTGATAGCAATTAATAGATAAGATTATGAAAATGTAAGGAATACCTTACAGGGTCAGATCAACAGTCCATTTAGCCCAGGATTCTTTTTCAGCACTGGGAATACATGACTACAGAATCACAGAATCACAAAGGCTAGAAGAGACCTCTCAGTTAATCATCAAGTCCAACCACACCTATCACTAACATACCACTAAACCATGTTCCTAAGTACCACATCTAAATGTTTCTTAAACAGCTCTAGGGACAGTGACTCCATCACCTCCCTGGGCAGTCTATTCCAAAACTTTACAACCCTTTCAGTAAAGAAATTTCTCCTTATATTCCATCTAAACCTCCACTGCTTCAAGTTGAAGTCATTTCCTCTCATCCTCTCACTGTTAAACCTGGAGAAAACACCTATGTTCATCTTGCTACAACCTCCTTTCAGGTAGTTGTAGAGAGCGATAAGGACTTCCCTGAGTCTCCTCTTCTCCAGACTAAACAAACCCAGTTCCCTCAGCTGCTCCTCATAAGGCTTGTGCTCCAGACCCCCCACTAGCCTCGTTGCCCTTCTGAGGACATGATTGAATGCCTCTATGTCCTTCTTGTAATGAGGGGCCTAAAACTGAACACAGTATCCTAGGTGTGGCCTCACCATTGCTAAGTACAGGGCGATAATAATTTCTCTGGTCCTACTGGTCACAATATTTTTGATACAGGCAAAGATGTTATTAGCTTTCTTGGCCACCTGGGCACACTGCTGGCTTATATTCGGTCTACTATCCACCAGCACCCCCAGGTCCTTCTCTGACAGACAGCAATCCAAGCCCTCTTCCCCAAGCCTATAACTTTGCATGGGGTTATTATGACCTAAGTGTAGGACCCGGCACTTGGCCTTGTTGAAGCTCATCCCATTGGCCTCAGCTCACTGATCCACCCTATTCAGGTCCCTCTGCAGATACTCCATACCCTCAAGCAGATCAACACTCCCTCTTATCTTTGTGTCATCTGCAAACTTTCTGAGGGTGCACTCAATCCCCTCATCCAGATGATTGATGAAGATATTGAACAGAGCAGGCCCCAACACTGATCCTACTTAAAGGACACAAACTTAGAATTCTATAGTCTATCTACAAAACCACAGGCTACCAAAAAGATCATCCAGTCTGACCTCCATGACATAAAACTGCAGAGCCTCACTGAATTAATTTCTCTTTGAACTAGAAGAAGCTATCATTCACCTCAGTGACAGTCTGCAGCTTAACACTAGCTGCAGAATTACCCAGAGATCTTTGTGGCTTTGTTTTCCTTTCATTTAATGTGTTTGAAATGTTAATCTGCTTCCTTTTTAAAAAGTAAATTATCATCACCAGCATCAGCAATACTTTTTTTTTTTTTACCTTGCTATCTTTCACAACTGAGAAACAGCAAGAAGAAAAAGACCTACCATAAAACCTTACATATCAAGTGATAGAGTCTAGTTCCCTTATAGAAAAAGCTGGGAGAGGGAAGGGTATAAATTCCCTATACCTAGAATATTTTCTGCTTATAGCACCATGTCCATCATACTCCTAGTATCATAGGATGCAACACTTATTTGTCAATTGGAGGAGAGTTGTTTCACCTACATTTCACCTATATTTCTGTTTGGCCACATTTTATATATTTTGCATTTCAGTTTTCTGAATCTCTGTGTATGTCAACAGTTACTTAAATGCTGATGTGGTGATTTGCCAAAAGATGTACATAGTTTTGCACCCTTAGGGAAGTTTTCTGATCCTACTAACCCCACAGAAAAGGGCTATGTGTTTCTTAAACAACTTTGAGAATTGTGTTCCAGTGCCTTGTTTGATGTAAACTGGTTTAACTTCACTGAGGTAAATGAAGCCTGCTGAATAATGGCAGCTGAACCACCTAAGACATATGAAATGAGGTGTTACACAGAGATGCACAATGCACTGAAGAATTACAATCCCTTTACAAAAGAGTAATAAACACCTGAAAAGGGTTTTCTGCAAATATCTGTGATTTTCTCAGGGTAATTCTTCACCATGCATTTTGCAGAACTTCTCTAAGATTTTCCTCTTTCTTTTTTGTTTTTGTACTCTAGTACCTAATATAGCCACTAAACAGAAGGAAGGCCATTTTGAACAAATTCCTCATCAAGCTGCTAAGCAAGTCAAAGGCAACAATTTGCTCTCTCAGTGACTTCCCAAAACAGTTGCCTAGCATAAACAACTCAGGAAATATTATTTTTTCCCCAACAAAGTAAATCAAGCAATGTAAGAAACTGTTACAGTATTGCAGGTGTTTAGGGAGCTGGCAGAAGTCATTGCCAGGCAACTCTCCATGATCTTTGGTAGGTCCTGGGGGACAGGAGAGGTGCTTGGGGATTGGAGGAAGGCAAACATCACTCCAATCTTCCAAAAGGGCCAGAAGGAGGAGCCAGATGACTACAGACTGCTCAGCCTCACCTCCATCCCTGGAAAGGTGATGGAACAGTTCATCCTTGACTCTGTCTCTAGGCATATCATGTATAAGGGAGTCATTAGGAGCAGTCAGCATGGGTTTACTAAGGGGAAGTCATGTTTGACCAACCTGATAGCCTTTGATGAGGACATAGCCTGGTGGATGGATGGTGGTAGAGCAGTGGATGTGGTTTATCTTGATTTCAGCTCCTAACATTCTGTGATTTTGTGATTCAGCTCAGTCATGGTTTGTTAGATGCAAACCCCAAATATTTATGGTTTCCTTGATGGGTTTGCATTTACTTTCTTGATGTTAGGGAGAAAACTTCCTGTATATAATTAAACTGCTGTTCAACTATATCTGAACATCATTGCTCAGAATTTCCAATAGTCTTTGCACTTTGCATCAATGCTTTTACATGTACTTTGACATGAAGGGAAACATTTTCAAAGTTATCTGGTACATCAGTTTCACTTACTATGTTTTTATTTTACAAATTTTCAATATTTGCAGTAAAAGTATCTACATATTTATTATAATTATGGAAGTGCTTAGAGGTTATGCAAAGTATAAATCTATTGTGTAATTAATTTGTACACAAAACTGTAAGAGTTTTCAGTCTGTGTAGAAGCTACTTACAAACTAAACCTTGAACAGGTACTCAAGTAACATGCTAACAAGATGGCAGGGCCCTTCAGCTCAAACGAGGGCATGACAGAGGTTGGTAGGGGGCTCACTGTGTGAACTGCTCTAAAAAAGATTTGCATAAGGGGGCCCCAAGTGGAGCACACATGACCCAACCGCTGAGAGCAGCTCTTCCCTCCACCAAGGAAAGAATCTAAAAATGTCCAGCAGCAGCCCAGCTAGAATGAGGAGGTTCAAATGCCAAAATGTCTTTCTATGTTTCTGCCTACCCAAACTGATGTTTTTCTTTTGTGGTGGACCACATTCTTTTCCTTTCCTTTCCTTTCCTTTCCTTTCCTTTCCTTTCCTTTCCTTTCCTTTCCTTTCCTTTCCTTTCCTTTCCTTTCCCTTCCCTTCCCTTCCCTTCCCTTCCCTTTCCTTTCCTTTCCTTTCCTTTTTTGCTCAGGGTTTACATAATGTCTTCTAGCTGTGGAAAAGCTGCTGTGACTTCAAGGTTTGGATCTTTGTAGCTGTTTCCCTCATGCAGAGGGGTAGCAAATTACTGGCGCCCACTTGTTGCAATGCTGCTATTTGTCATCTAGTTTACAGGGCCATAGTCTCTTGGAGCTCAGCATTACATGTTAAAATCCTTGTGGAAGCCCATTAATAACTGGTAGGGGACTCTGCTTAGCTACAAGCCAGGCTGGTACTGAGTTTTATCATGTTTTCTCTCATGCAGTGGCTGTGGAGAGATTCCAGTCACCCAATTAATCTACAAAGCAAAAAGTTGTAGAAAGCAGTTGGGCTGCAATCTCCAAATGAGAATGCTTCAATCTGTTATTTAGTGGTATATCTCCGCATGGGTGATATCCTAACACAGGACCCCACCACACACAGTGGTATGACATGAGAATGATGAAAAAAAATAAATCAGAAAAAGTCCTTCAGTCTTCCTTTTCCCTGGGAATGAGTCCAAGAGTCTGGTGAAGGCTACAACAACCTTGGGTTACCTAAATGACAGCCAGCAACCAGTGGAGCTGGGGGACTGCTGGTCTAAACCTTGACATCAGAAGGAAAATTATCATGACATGGTAGTCCATATGCTGCCTCTTGGCTCTGGTGGTTTGCCAGGATTTGCAAAGATAAGTTTCTTAGCAGAAATTGCTGACAGTGCAGTAGGAACAGCAACCTCAGCCGCTGGAGCTGGTCCTGCTTTTAAACTATTATCTGTGGCCCAGTGTCTTCTCTTTTGACTGGACCACAATAGAACTTCTCTAATGAGAACATATTAACGTTAGCAAATTACCACCTAGTCAATTGTGCTCAGAAGTTTTCTATTAAGCTTTATTTAGATTTCTTAAAAAAAAAAAAAAAAGGCAATACCTCAGTCTAAAACTCAGGGAATGAACATGCAAGACATTTTAATAAGTTCGTCAATGTTCTTATTACAACCCTCTTGGTACACCAAAACAAAAGCCTTTTCTCACAATTCAATTATTTCCATTCACTCTGTCTGCATGGAAAGCCCCCAAAAATACATGAGCTTAAGCATATTTGGGAAATCAGCGATTTTGGGTACTGTCAGATCAGGGTTGGGTGAGTGAATCCCCAAAGACATTTCATATATTATGCCCTCCACAGTCTATCTCAGTTTTCTTTCTAAACTTTGGTTTATTAGTTAAAGCAGCTCTGCTGATTTTATTTCCAATATTGATAGACAGGAAGAGAGAGAGAAGGTTTCTGTGAGAGCCAAGACTGAAGCCGACTGTATACATACTTATTTGCTGTACAGACCACTGCTCAGCTCAGAAACAACATGGAAGGGAAAGCAAGATCCGCGTCTCGTGACAGCTTTACTGCTTTTCTCCCCTGGAGGTTTTACAACACTTATTGTAACATATTTGGGAGACTTTGAAGTTCCTTTACTTCTAATTGAAGAACTCATGTCATTTGGGGAATTTGAAAATAGCCTCTTTTCATCTTTTCCAACAGTCTAATGTTATGTGTTAACATTTCATTCCACACATTATGAATTCAGAGATATAGAAATGACTAGCATTTTGCTTTACATTTTGCTATGATGTTCTCAGCTGAAAAATGCCTATCTGAACACAGCCACTGCTACTCTGCCAGACTCCCGTCCCAGCGGCAGCAACCTTACTGCCCTCAGAGACAGTGCAGCCTTTTGACTTGCTCCTCTAGACCTCTGAACTTGTGTGTGGGTCTCATGCCAGGTGCTTGAGGGAATAGGCTGGGGGAACATGCCTGGAGCTGCCATCCCTGTGCAGGATTTGCCACAGAATAAAGCATGGACTGGGTTGTGATAGCTGGCGTGGGATCCCTGAGGCAGGGATATGTGTATTCTGCTGAGTTTGGGCTGTAACAGAGCAAAGCATGGGTATCAGTATAATGTAAATAATAAGAGGAGTAATAAATTGCAAAATCAAGC
The DNA here is from genome assembly GCA_013399015.1 of Galbula dea. NCBI lineage: Eukaryota > Metazoa > Chordata > Aves > Piciformes > Galbulidae > Galbula > Galbula dea. The sequence goes on from VWZX01000636.1 coordinate 85,921, forward strand.
CCATGAAAAAAAAAAATCTAGATAGAATGTCTTCTGAGTGTCTAAGCCTGATTTATTAGCAATTCTGGCTGACTATTATTATTATTAGGTGAACTGCTTGTAGTGATTTTTCACCTGATGCTCTGCAAAATAATTGTGCTACAGGATTTATGTTTATTGTTTTATGAAATTAGCTAGTAGGTAAAAAATCACTTGAAACATCAACACCATCACTTTGCAGTTTTATGACCTATAGCACATCTGACACAGTAGTACTGCTGCTCAACAACAACAGTATCAGCGGTCATTTGGAGCAGCCAACTATAGCAACAGGAGCAGAACCAAAGCTTATTTCTGGTTGGCACAGAAATCCATGCACCCGCAGGTTATTCTCACGTTTGTTCCATATGAAAGAGCAGAGGGAGACTTTAGCTTTTCTGAAATATTATATGCTAATGTTTCTCAGGCCAAAATTCTGTGCCAGGTATCCAAGTTATGTACAAACTCTCTCCCATCCACCCCCACTGCAGTGACAGGTAAATTACTGGCTGTGTTTACCTGTCCTCATCAAGCAGGATGAAACAATGACCTTAAGGAAAAAAATTCATTTGTGTATGCAAAAGAAGCCTATAGCAATTTATTTTTTTAGTTTAATTGTTATTGTAATAAATGACATTACTGTAATGCCCAAATGTTTCTTTCATGTCAGATTCTACCTACTGGTTTCCGTTTCCTAGAGTCAATATATGTCAAAAGGAAAATTCAATACAAAAATGCTTCATGGCATAAGCTTTATTATAAATATGTTTTATTTTGTAAAAATAGAAGAAATCCAAGTACTAGGCACCTTTACAGATCTTCGTACACAATATGAAGTAGCTATATTCATATATAAAAATTATGAGAGAACTTTCAAGATTCTTTACATAAAAACCCCATGGGGAAAGGCGTGAAAAGAATTTATGCTCAATTAAATCACTGTACGATGTCATCCTAACTGTGCTGTCAGAACAGTAAAAGCATTTTAAATCAAGTATAATACGGCAATATTTTAAAATCTTGCTGTCCCTCCTGCAACATCTTGATTCAGTCATTAAAGCCCATGTATAAAAACATGTTGAGAAAAACTTTGGGAACTGAGCTGTCGCTGGTGTCCTCATAGCTAATGAAACTATGTTTTCAGTCTCTTAATTATCTAGCTAACGAGCTGGATTCGAGAAGTTTTCATATGAGTTTTGCTGGAACATAGTGCAAGTGTTGGTGGCTTTTATGCAAGGAGGGATGAGGGACTCACCTTGATCTAGATTCTAATTTCATTATTTTATGAAGTTTTTTGTGCTTTTTTACAACAGATCTAGATTAACATCTCATACATGCATGTTTTTAGAAAGCTAGATTCAGCTTTGCTTTGAAAATATAAGAAAAATCAGATTTAATTTAATCTTAAGAACAAACTTACTGTATGAATTCCTTTACACTTTTCCCCTCCCTTTTTGTGTAATTTCTGCCACCTTTCACTAGGGTTATCAGGTTAAGAATTGCTCCTGCCATGTGCAGTAACCCAACATTAAATGGTTTCGTCCTCATAGTTTATAGAGAACAGTGATAGAATATGAACATATATCTTCACTCTTTGGCATCGCCCTTTGTAGGATTTTATGTGGAATAGCTAGTTCAGTGCAAAAGCACGCTTTCCTTTTTCACTGAAGACACAATGCAGGGTTTTAATAACTAATTTCAAAACTGCTCATCCACCCTAGAAAAAGTACAGAATCAGTGCTGCACGCGCTGTGTACAGATCTACGCTAATGTATTAAGTTAGACTCAGTAGAAAAGGCTCTTAAAATTATAGCTTGTTCCAGACTAGTGCTTCATCTTCCCCTCCAGCAAGCTCTGTCACTGATGTCTGCCTCTTCCTTCATCTACTTGCCCAAACTTGGAGAATGAGGTTTCCACTGCTCCTCAGCCCAAGGTGTTCAATCAACACATCCCCCTAGTTACGTGTGATTCCTTCTTGGATGCTAATGCATTGTCTCTCCACCTTTCAGGGGCTGAACTATTTTATATGGCTATGTCAAGAGAAGAAACATCAACTGCAGATGTTTTGTCTGAGTCATTAGCTCTTCTAAAATGGCAATGTCATCCACATCATTATGCATTTTTGTAAAAATGATTTGAAAGAGAGGAAGGGAAAAAAAAGCAGAAGAAAAGAGAGGTGAAAATCCAATGAAATGAAGTAGTTTGGGAGCTGGCTGTATATGCTCACAGAAAGCCACAAAGGAAAGTCTAAAAAATTTGTCATTGTCAGTGCAGCAGCGAGAGGCTGAGCTGTGCAACCCCAGCACTGCTGGGGAATAGGAGTAAAGCCTACTATTGGCAGTGGTATGATTTCTGCTACATCTTAACAGAGTTTTATTTTGTTTGGCATAACTTTATTGGTCTGTGCTTTATTCAAAGTGACATGGGCCTTACTCACCTTTTTCAGTAATGGAAGAACTTTATTTCCACATAATTATATAGAGCGGGTATATATGGCTATGTCTACTAGTAAATTAAACACACCGGGATTGTAGAGTGCTCACTTGAACAAGCCTAGGCAAGTCCAGGGGACAATGTGTTTACCTGGGGAGCCATCCTGAGCCAGTCTGGACAGGCCCAGCGCAGAGTGCCAGGGCAAGCTAGACACTGCTCAGTGATTAGATAAGTCTGGGGACAAACCTGGAGTTGGTGACAACATTGTATCAAGAGTGTGCATAAACCCCACCAGCTGCAACTGGAAGAAGGGTCACAGTAGGAGGGAAAGATCCCCTGTGCTCTCTGGTGCCGAGTAAAGGAATGTCTGCTTTCTAAAACAGAGTCTTAAAGGGTTTTTCCCATGGCTGATTTTGGTAACAATTTGGCACGGCAGATGGGACATCGCTCCTGAACCTCGGATCAGTGGGATCACAGGACCTCTGTCCAGCACTAAGGAATTCCTCAGGGAGAGCCTTTGAGCCCTGAACCGAAGAGCTCGGGGTGAATCCTCTGGTAAGAGTTAAGACATTCCTTTGGGTTTTGGGTTTTGGGATACATTCCTGTAAGACAGAGGCTAAAGCCCCACATGGTCATGTTTTAAGGGTACCCAAGGGGTTAAAGTACCCTTTTGGATTTGGTGTTGAAGTCCCCTCTTGGATTTGTTGAACAATTTTTTTGTTTTCTGTTAAAACTTGGATTTGTTCTGCTTTCTGCTAACACCTGAACCCAGTGGCCATCTTGTATGTGTGTGGTCGTAGCCTTGTGGCCATTTTGTGTGTGTGTGATAATAGTCTTGTGGCCATCTTGAGTGTGTGTGGTAGCAGGCTGGTGGCTATATTGTGTGTGGCAGCTAGAGTTCTTTCTCGGATTTGTTCTGCTTTTTGTTCTTTCTGTTAAAACCTGAGAGGTTAGAGTCCCCACTTGGATTTGTTCTGCTTTCTGTTGTGTTAATACGTAAGGGGTTAGAGTTTCCTCTTGGATCTGTATTGCTGTTTATAAAATTTGTTTGCTCCTTGTTATAATTCTGTTCTATTTGCCTCCTACTGCTTTCTGTTAAAACCTGAGAGGTTAGAGACCCATCTTGGATAGTGTGCTAAACAGAAATTTGGAAGACATTCAAGTTTTGATTTGTGTTAAAATGTATTTATTGGAAGGTGGTATTTTGGTCTTTTGGATTATGTATTGTTTGTGATTTAATTTGATAGATTTATTAAGTTCAATAAGGATGGGTATGGGACAATCTAGGGCTGTCATCTTGAGAAGGTCTCCATTAGGGTGTTTATTTTAAGAAATTGGAACCAAAAGGTGGGCATCTAGGAGGGAATTTAACAAAAGAAAATCTAATTAAGTACTGTAATCAGTGGTGGCCATTGTATAAATAGGATGATGATGAGAAGTAGCCCAAAAGTGGTACCCGAGACTATAACCTCCTTTTAGAGTTGATGAGGTTTTTGAGAAGGGAGCAGAAATGTGATGAGGTGCTGTGTTGTGAAATGTTTTTCACCTTGATAAGGCATCTGGAATGGCAAAAAGATTGTGGTATAGATCTGGCACCAAGTGATCCCTTTGTTTTGGCTTTAGAGAAGGATGAAGGGAAAAGACCTTTAAAGTGATGTTGTTCTGCTTGCAGTGTAGAACAGAGATGTTTAAAATTGTGTTAGCAAAAAGAGGAGGATGATGTTGAATTGTTGGCAGCACCCAGAAGAAATCTAAGACCTCGAGATGATGAACCTCGTGTAATGGGGTCAGAAAATAATCAACAGGGAAACAGAAAGGGACTGGGGGCAGAGAGTTTTAGCCCAATAGCAGGATAAACAAGGGGCAATAAGAGAAAAACTGTAGAATCTCCCCTATACCAGGCTGTGGGAAATGAGGGACTGGTAACAGTTCGGGTTCCGTTTTCAATCTCTGATCTCAATAATTGGCAGGCAGTAGCTGGAAATTATAGGGATGATCTGGAAAAAGCAGCTAATGTTTTTGAAATTATGATTAAAAATCAGGATCTAGATTGGAGAGACATTGAGACAATAATACAAGTGTTGTTTGTACAGAAAGAGAGATGATCCATTCAGCAGCTAGGAGGCATGTAGAGGCACAAATTAATTCAGGAGTTCTGCAGGGGACATTGGAATACCACTTTCCTTCTGTGAATCCAATTGGACAACTTTTGACTCTATTAGAAATGGGCCTTATTTGGTATTTTAAATGAAATGCCTGAAGCAAGTAATATGTCTAAACTATATGAAATCAGACAAGGTGGGCAGGAGTCCCCTACAGACTTCTTAAAGAGATTGAAAGAAGTTGCTCATAAATATACTAATATTGAGCTAGAGTCAGAAGAAGGTAAAAATCAGTTGGCTCTTATATTTGTTGGACAGATGGTTTCAGATGATATTAGAAGAAAGTTGCAAAAAATACAAGTCAGTGATGCTTGTGATTGGGGAAAATTGATGGATGTTGCTTGGATTACATACAGGAATAGGGAAAGTCAGAGTGATAAAACAAATGGCAAACTGGCAGCAGTACTGGAAGGAAATATTCAAACTCAAGAAGGGGCACAGCTTTGGGAAAGAGGACCAAGACAGGGATGGGGAGGACTTCCAGGAACTGAGACCCCACACAGGCCCCGATTAGGGGAAAATCAATGTGCCTATTGTAAAAAGGATGGGCACTGGAAACGAGAATGTCCATCTCAAAAGTGTAGAACCCCCCTCAATCCCTTATTCTCAATTAGCAGAGACTGAAGGGAACTGGAGGAACCTCTCCCAGCAGAACCTCTGGTTGAAGTGGAGCTGGGAAGTGGGGAATTTGAATTTTTAGCTGACACTGGAGCTACTTAAGATGTTTTGAACACTCTAGAGGGACACTTGAGTGACAAAAGCATAAATGTTATTGGTGTGAGAGATCCTCAGGAAACTAGGCCAGTTTTTAAACCCCTGACAATGAAGTTAGGAAAACAAGGGGTCCCTCATCAATTTTTATGTTTGTCAAATTCTCTAAAACCACAATCGGGATGGAATCTACTGGAGAAATTAGAATCACAGAACTGTCCCAGAACTGGACACAATATTCCAGATGTGGCCTCACCAGGGTAGAGTAAAGGAGGAGAAGAACCTCTCTGCAGCTACTAGACACACCCCTTCTAATCCACCCCAGAATCCCAGTGGCCCTCCTGGCCACAAGAGTGCACTGCTGCCTCATGGTCATCCTTCCATCTACCGGAACCCCCAGATCCCTCTCCCCTTTGCTGCTCTCCAACATGTCAGCTCCCAACCTAGACTCATACATGGGATTGGTTTTTCCCAGGTGCAAGGCTCAACACTTGCCCTTGTTTATTTTCATCAAATTTCTCCCTGCCCATCTCTCCAGCCTGTGTAAGTCTCGCTGAATGGCAGCACAACACTCTGGTGTGTCAGCCACTCCACCCAGTTTAGTGTCATCAGCAAACGTGCTGACAGCACACTCTGTTCCCTCATCCAGGTCATTAATGAATATATTGAAAAGTACTGGTCCGAGTACTGACCCCTGAGGGACTCCATTAGACAAGCAGAAATTAAATTCAAAGATGGTGAAATAGAAATCTTAGTTCCAGAAACTAAATATATAGAGGCAGCAGCCTTGTTATTAACCACATAACTCCTGAGGGGAATAGGATACCACTAGAAGTGGAGGACAATGTGATTCCCTTTGTGTGGGCTGGAGTGGTCCCTGGAAAATTGAAGAGAGCAGAGCCTGTAAGAACTGATCTTAAACCTAGATCATTTCCAGTAAGAATTAAACAGTATCCCACAAAATCGGAAGGTAGGAGGGGATAACCATAATGCAGAAATTTCTAAAATATGTTAGTAATGGAGTGTGAGTCAAAGTATAACACTCTTATATTGCTGGTTAAAGAGGCTAATGGAAAAGATTATCTATTAGTTCAGGACCTAAGAATAATAGACCAAATATATCTATTATTAAACTGAAGATATCTATCCTGTAGTAGCTAATCTGTATCTAAACAGGCTGCAGGAAAAGGTATCTTGGCATTAGTACCTGAAAAGAAATTGGAGTTACCTGACACATTATCAAATTATGATGATAAGGATAATAAATTAATAGACAAACCGCATTCCAAAAGGCTGATAGGTAGATGGGCTATTATGCCCAAAGGACAAGCAATTGCCCCACGTTTTTTGACGAGAAAATTGCTCAAAAGAAACATAATAAAGTACATCGGAAAACAGAAAATTTGATAGAATACATTATTTAACAAAAATATATCATTATACAAAAAAAGTAGGGACAGGCCAGAGATTATTCTGCCAATCAGAGAGAAATATGGAATTTGTTTTTAAAATAACCCTAATATGAGAAATAGAGTAATCACTGGAGTTATTAAAAGTGAAAATTCTTCTGGAAACTATTGGCATATAGATTTTATTGGATTACCTAGAAAGGAGGCATGTTGGTATATCTAAGTATTAGTTGATATGTTCACTGGGTGGCCCGAAGCTTTCCCTTGTCTCACCAATAAGGCAAGAGAAGTAGTTAAAGCCTTGTTAAAAGAGATCATCCCACAATTTGGGGTACTTTTAGGAATGTCATCAGATAACAGGCCCCGTTTTATCGCTGGAATTGTGAAGCAATTAAGTAAAATTTTGTTCATAGCTTGGGATTATCATGCTTCATACAGGCCACAGTCTAGCAGTAAAGTGGAGCAGATGACTATACACTCAAACAACAGTTTGGGAAAATTTGTCAGGAGACATCAGTGATTTGGGTTCAGTCATTACCTATAACATTATTGGGGATTAGGATTCAACCTCAGGGAAAATGTAATTTAAGCCCATAGGAATTGCTACATGACCAGCCCTACCAAGCCTCACACATGCCTTGTACCACCTGCATAATGGGAGAATTAAATCATAAGATGCAATAGCAACCGGACCCCTGGGACTGGACACACCTGCTCATCCTTTCCAGCCTGGAGATTGGGTCTACATTAAATCATGGAACAGGGAACCTTTGATGGAGAAGTGGAAGGGACTTTAACAACTTATAGAGCGGTCAAGGTTTGGGGCAAAGGCCTGTGGGTTAGTTATAGAAGAGTCAAGAGATCTCCCACTCCATAGGTGGTAGAAAACCAATCTCCTTTAAAATGGAAATTTAAAAGATGATTAAGTTTCTTCTTACTTCTATAATAATTATGGCAGCCATGAGTCAAGATTGGTTGATCACAATTTGCATATAAGGTTGCTACAGATTGTCACTTGAAGTGACCATTGGATTTGTACCCATATGACAACCTCAATGCAGGGAACAAGCTTGTCTTTAACAGGTGTACCTATAGGAACAAATAGATCATTATTCGTAATCAAAGATATGGCATGGGACACTCAAATAATCCATGGTGGTCGGATATTTCTGGGGCAAAACCAAAAGAGAAAAAGATAATTACTATGAGGAGGGACAAATGAAATTCTACTATATCCGTATATGGACCAGGCAATGACTCAGCTCCTGTGTATAGCCTCCAAAATGGATAATGGACTTGACACTTACATTAAGGGAAGGAACAAAACATTTGTGGCGTGTTTCCCAGCACTAGGTCATTTCAATTTGTCTAATTATTTTGGCCTTCCAGTTCCAAAAGAAAAGGGCTGGTACAGGTTATGTGGAAATTCTGCTTGGAAAGTGTTACCTCAAAATTGGCAGGGAGCATGCACATTAGGAGTCTTAGTCCCTAATATAACAATAATTGATAAATTACATAAACAGGGTGGTTGGGGAAGAGCTCTATTTAAACTAAATAGAAGAACTCTTAACCCACTAATACAATGTCCTTCTGTCTTTCATGGTTTCGCTATGTGGTTCTTCCCTTGGCTTGGTGTCAGTGAATTAGAAAAAACAATTATGAATATATATGGAACAACTGAAGAAATTGAGAATGAAACCATTAATGCTATACAAGCGATACAAACTGAGGTATCTGGTTTAGCACACATGACACTACAAAATGTCATTTTTTCTTTCTGATAAGTGTTACACAGTTGCCATTTTCATCTTTTTAGGCATTTTTTTGACATTCCTATTATGGAAGGTGAATATGACCTTGAGGAGATCCAAATTATGTCTGTGTCCATGGAAAATACTTGAATCTGCTGATGAATACGTGTCCGTACTTTATGATAATTTGGTATGCACTGATGGTAGGATATAATTGACAAGATTAATCAGACATTGCCTCATAGAGGTATGATCCAGACTGCATGAGTGTGAGTGAAACCCACTCTCCCCCAAATTAACTTCATAGAAACACTGTTGCTGACACAGCGCAGTGCACTAAAGAGAAAATAAGAGACTGGTCAAAGTGAAGAGGACAGCTAAGCATTTAGCATATTAAGTATTTAGCTGCCAGTCCAGTCACACAGTGTGACAGACAACATGGGGTTTTATGTTTGAAGAAAAGGTACAACAGCATGTTGCACCACCAAAACTGCAATCCTGTTTAGCTGAAGACTTGTGCACCCAGTGTTAAGTACAGAACAAGGCATGCAAAGGCTACTTGGTTTTATCACATAGGAAAGGTGCACCATAAAAACATTGGCCTCTTTCACACACCACATGCAGGATGTCCCCCATTACATTCCTGTAAGCACCTGGTCTGTGAACATCATCTTGCTACACTCCACATACCAGTTTTGCTCATACAGCCATTCTATAAAGTCCTAAATTGCAATCAGGGCTGTTTATAAATGTGCTTAGATTTAGTCTCTGCTCACATTTGAAGCAATATGAAAGTTAAAATTGGGAGTTATCTTAGGTATCTTAGGTATTTGTGAAAATGCTTTCATTTTCTCTGTTTTTTTTTCTTTTTTTTTTTTTCTTTTTAATTAAAAATTATATTTTTTAGAATACATTAAACTGAAAAATTCTCTCCTTTTCCACATCAGGCTACCGAAAAAAGCCTTAGTGTTTGGGGAGTCTCAAAACCTCATTTAAACTGGTTAACATGTTGATAGTTTTCATATTGCCCTTATAAAAAGAGAAGAAAGAAGATAGACATTTCATAAAAAGATAAATTAGAAATATGAGAAAACCATCCTAGTGGAAACTATTTCACAAACACTAAAGCTTTAATTGGCTTTAAAAAGTGCAGTGCTAAGCTGACTATGAGCAGTTTTGTAGGAGAAGGAGAATTTTTTTTTTTTTCATTGGTGTTGCATGGTGTTCTGCTTTATGTGAGCTTGTACTTTTGTTTTGGTTAATAATAATCTTGTTTTTGTAAGAGTGCTGCTTTTCTTCTTTCCCTATGGAAGCAGAAGCTATGCATTTACCTAGGTGTGTGCCCTGTGTCCATCATCCCAGTACTTTCTGAAACCACTGGTTTGTCAAATTAGTCAAAACTGCTCTCAAAGATAATAAGTTCCTGCAAGTTACATGAAAATAGGTGGCTGGAAGAAGTATGATCCTATTAGCATCCTGACAGAGGGGAAAGTTGCAATATAGCTTGCTCTTTTAATCAACACTGGAATTCAATCAGGCAGAAACCTTTGATTGCAAAATCACAGAATCAAAGAATGTTAGGAGCTGGAAAAGACCTCGAAAGATCATCTAGTCCAACCCCCCTGACACAGCAGGATTCCCTAACCCAGGTCACACAGAAGCACGTCCAGACGGGTTTTGAATATCTCCATAGAAGGAGACTCCACAACCTCTCTTGGCAGTCTGTTCCAGTGCTCTGGCACCTGAATTGGGAAAAAATTTCTTCGTGCATTCACATGGAACCTCCTATGCTTCAGCTTATAGCCATTGCCCCTTGGCTTTTCACTGGGCCTCACTGAGAAGAGCCTGACCCCATCCCCCTGACACGCACCCTTCACATATTTAAAAGCATAGATGAGGTCACCCCTTAGTCTTCTCTTCTCTAAGCTAAAGAGACCGAGCTCCCTCAGCCTTTCCTCAGAAGGAAGATGTTCCAGCCCCTCCATGATCTTTGTGGCTCTGTGCTGGACTCTTTCAAGCAGTTCCCTATCCTTCTTAAAGTGAGGGTCCCAGAACTGGACACAATATTCCAGATGTGGCCTCTCCAGGGTAGAGTGAAGGGGGAGAACCTCTCTCCACCTACTAACTCCTTCCACTGAGGAGACATCTTCAAGCGGCATCCATGCATTATTAGATGCTGAGGAATCTGACTGTGAGATCTGACACCATGGGAAGGAAGGCTCCACTTTGTTCATCAACTTTCTTAATGAGCGATGCATTTCCTTGATGAGGTTGCTCTTTGTTTAACTTCTATCTGCATATTAAAAAAATAGTGCAATAGTAACTGAGTGTCAAAGAACTTTTGGAAGAAAAATGGTAACTAAATGCCTAAAGCTCTAGATACATCTGTCTGTGGGGATATTACTGTAAAGAAAAGAAGGCAATCTTGCCAGAAACCATACAGATATAATCCAGGATCAGTCTGTGGAATCAGCTGAACAGGCAATTATCCAGAACAGTAAAAAACCCTTGGTGAGAGTTGTCATCACTACATTGGAAAATAGGTTTGTCCTGCTGTGACAGATAAGGGTGTTGTTGGGTGTGGGGCAGTTCATCATAGAAACACATTCTCTCCTCACCCATGGTGGGAACAAAAAGTCTCATTCCTATCCCAACTCACCAAACCATTGCCATTTCCACTCATTTCTTGTGGGACAGCAGCTTAATCCCAACTTTCTCCCAAGTTCCCCCATCCCGTCCCCAACTCCAGACACCTCACAGGAGGACAACTGATCTTCCCCACACCTCTGAAAAACCTTAAACTGGCTCAGGTTACAGTGCAACAGAGACAACCCCATTTCCTTGGGAATACAGCACTCTGGGAATGTCAAGATCTGTCTCTTCTCTTGACAAGTTATGCTAAAACATGTAACTATCCTGAAGTCATGCTAGCTACTGCAACTATTAACAAATGGAACCTCATACTGTGCCACTGACATCAGAAAAAGTTTTGGCACTGCATTGAATGAGGACAGTTTAAAAGCTTAAACATTTAAGAAAGATTATGCTTTACAACTTTAGACTGTAAGTACAGTAATTCTGTGGACATTTAAGTTTATTTCTTAAAACTATTTTAATATTAAAGCTTTGGCATCTGAAACTATTATTATTTGTCTTTGTTTCTAGACTGTTTCAAGATTCATGGCCTGATATTTGAGCAAAAGTTGAACAAAGGTATTGCAGTAACTTGGCTGTTAATTGAAGGAATCATTCTGATTGCACTTAAAAAGTCCATTCTCGTTCTAGAAATGCTATTGGTCCTCCTGGCACTCCAATTTTATGAACTGATCACTTCAGTACCATCAGTCATCTCTCTGAAACTGGAACAAGCTGCACAAATAAATGCCATGGAAGTGAGAACTACACAGAAATGTGGCCTTGGGGAAAAGTGCAGAGATGAACCATCCAGGCTTCATCCAGTATAAGCAGTTTGCAAAACATGAGTCTCCTTCTCAGGAAGGCATGAATAAGGAAAACAAGGTCCCTCAAAAGGAGCCTCACATTTGTCTCTGCTTCTCTGGGTGTGCATAAAAGAGCCTTTCCTTATGACAAGAGAGGGGCTTTCTTCTGCAGACCACAAGTTACTGGGGGATGAAGCTGGGGAGAGGAGCTGGCCACACTCCAGCTGTGAGAAGCTGCAGAAGCCACCAGAGCACTCAAGGGAGCTTCCTACTGTTCCAGCATCCCTCTCACTGCCCTGAGACCTCCACATCAGTCTGCCTTGCCCTCCCTGTGTTGGGGTTGCATAGAGGTGCTCAATTGTGTTAGCTCATACTAACTCTGGCTGAGAGCTTGGCTTGCAGATGAATTAATTTCTATGCAAGAAGAACATGGTTGATGCACATAAATCAGTTTTCTCCAAGAGGAGACAATTTTATGGCTAAATGTTAGAAAAGCTACATTTTTACTTCTTTATTGAAGTATTTTGAGGAAAGAGTAACAGTGGGAGTGTGTTAGTGGGGAAAGGACTACTTTTCACCAATATATTTGAAATATAATCCTTTGTTTTAGAGTCCAGGAATAGAGATACGGTTTAAGTATAGAAAGACTGTCTTTCCTAATTACAGTATGCACCAGAATCATTACTGTGCTAAAAATCAGTTTTTGAAGTGTGAAAAATTGATAGAATTAGGCGATCTGTTTTCCACTGAGTCTTGCCTTTATGTTTAGCTGTGTAAGAGATATATAGAAGGTATATATAATCAAATAATGCAGGTAAAAGTGGTTATTATTGACAACTAATAACAAATATTTCATAATCACAAACAAACTCGAGTGTGCTAATGTGCTAATGTTACATCAAATCAAGCATTAAATGCTGTACTGACTAGTTTTCTGGAGTTCACTGATACCATACTAAATCCTGTATTTAATGGTTTAAGTTTTATTTTTCACAGGAGAAAACTTCTGCTGTCTACTGGCTGAAGAATAGCAATTAAGATTTAGTTTCCTTTCCTGTAGGAAATATGAACTTTTACTTTTCCCCAAAAAAGTTATAATCTACAATATATAATTTTTTAAGAGCTCATTTGCATTAGCATACAGACAGGATGTGGGTAGGCATTTAGTAGCTCATGGTTAACACATGGAGCTACAAAGTCTCATTTACTAATAAAAAAAAAATACATCCCCTGCTGTAACCAAAGTGAGACTGAATTTTATTATTAATTTAATAACATGGCTTATTTATTCACACACAGAGAATTATAGGATGCATAATGACTGAGAGCTGCAAAGACATTTACATTCATCTTCATGAGTGAGCAAAGTGATAACTCATAGCTGGTACAGCCAAGAATGGGTTATTAGATCACTCCTCAGAGATAAAAGGTTAGAGCAGATTCAAGCTATCAGATCTTTGAATGTCTCTGTGTACATTCAACAGGGAATATGAAAAGATAGACCATTTTTTTGCTTCATGCTCTAACAAACTGGTTTGCAACTCTGCACATTTCCACAATTACCTTTGGTTCTCCCTATATTTTCCACACAAGGTGTGCTGACTTTGCTGCTCAGTTTTGTCCTTTACATCTCAACAGCTGTTTTTTTCAGAGATGGATTAATATCTTGATTTTTAGTGGCACCGACGAACACATATCTAGGGAAACTTCCTATTGGCTTAAGCCTTTTGTTCAGGGAAAGGGTAATTTACATGTGCATTTAACCTGACCCTTTCACTTTTTTACTTTAGTGTGACCTTTTTATTCCAACTGCATGGTGGCTCATGAGAAAGGCAGCAAGCAAAACTCATTTTGTCACATAGCACAGTTTGTGAGCACTCACTGGTCTTGTGGCACTCAGGCTAGACCGAACAGCCTAGCAGGGTATGGATTTGCAGCACTTATATTAAACTGCTGAACTCATTTGCTATTCTGTCTAAAGTCATGGGTTTCAGTATATGGCTGCCTTGCCACAGGCCAGTGAAAGCAGAAAACAAAATGTGCTGCAGCCGAATATACTTTTCTTGTAGGTGGTTCACTGAGCTGTCCTGGAGCTCGAGCACTGGCATTGATCTTATGCACTCATAAATGCATTGCACAATTAAGAAATCATCTACTTTTCACAGATCTTATTGTTTTGTATTAAATCAGTTATTTACAGGTACTTCCTTGTCATATTTTTAGTGTACAGAATCTGTTGCTGCATTGTGTGCAATGCTAACTCTAAGTGCAGCCTGGTCATTTGCAAGTATTTTATTTATGATTCTTATTAATAAAACCCAAAAGGAACTGTTATCTCAATTAAAGTGTATATATAAAGACACATAGGTTACTTTCTTATATCATTAACTGTGATTAATATAAGGAAGATTTCCCAGGATTTAAAGAAGGGGACTGAAAACATGGACTCCTGATTTACATTTAATGACAACTAACATAATTGAACTGGTTGCAGCTATATTGATTTTTGCTGTTGGACTTTCTAAACCACAAAATGCAATACTTCATCTTGTCAGGACTGTTGGCTGTTGCCTGAGCAGCAGTTAGAAAAAATAGGATAGACATGTTCTTTTCCAAAAGTGACAGTCTGATTTCAGAAACATTAGTGCACCTATGACAGGTAAGCTTTGGTTTCCACTTATGAATACAGGACAATGCTTTGCAGCAAAGCTTTCCTGGAAAAAAAATGTTGTATGTACTGTAAATTAAAAAAACAGTGGGAGAAGCACGTTTCTCCTTTCTGTAAGTGATACATGTGTATGCATTTCCCATCAAGGGCTTTCAGTTATGAACCTATAAATACAGGCAGAGAAAGATATGAGAGAACAGAGATTAAAAACTACATCAAAGGGGTGTCACATTTTCAGAAATTGCCAACATGCACAACTTCAACAAGCTTGCAGGTCCTCAGAAAATGAAGCTTATGGTCTAATAGGTTCCATTTGTCTCTGTTGTTGTCTGTAGATCATGCTGTAAAATTACAGCATTCATGCATAACAAGTATAACACTAAGAGGAACTGACATTAGAAAGACAAAAGCTGTCAGAGTTTAGGGACCCAAACAGGTTTCCATAAAGCACCAGATTATCAGCTGTACACACTAAAAAACGAAAGGGGAGAGGGAATCTTATCTCCAGGATTTGGCATCAGTCAGTTAGAAATCTTAAGTTCCAATACAAAGACTTAACATTGAATAAGTTGTTAGCAGACTTATTACACATATCCACTCTGGGTAGATTTTTCACACAGGACCAAAGCAACCTATCTATGTCTTATACTGTGCTTTTCTGTAGTGCCCTATATTGGACCTAAACCCTGTAAAAGAACTAGGGGCACTTTCAAATCAATTTCTTTTGAAATCTCTGTGAGGATTTACTGCATCAGTTTTCCACTATGATGTTCTGCAAAATGATCAGTTACAGGCCTATCCATTTGAAACTCGTGTTTGTTATAAAAAACTTAACCCACAGCTGAAAGAAATGAAAAACTTCTACCCCAGAAGGAAATATAACAGAACCTGAGAAATGCAAGACAACTTGGGGTTACCTTTGGATTTGGGAAAGAATTGTTTAGACCTTACCCCTCCTGGACGTGTATGTTTTGAGCAGAGCAGAACTAGTTATGAAATTCCCGATGTATTAAAAAAATAAAACAAAACAAAACAAAACAAACCCCAAACAAACAAGGAACAACAACAACAACCAACCAACCAACCCCCCAATTTATTCTTTAAGATGTCATACTTTTTAAAATTTTAGAACACTTTTTAAAAAAAGTTCTTGATTTTAAGTGTCGAGAGGACTGATTTTTCAGATCAAATGTAGAACTTCTTGTCAATTAATGTCATTTTTGTGTTTGGATTTTTTTTTTTTTTTGAAAAACGGACAATAACTTGGTCACTAATGAACACACTGAGGAGCCAAACAAATTATTGTTCTTCTTAGTTCATCCCAGAGGTTTGATCAGAAGTCCGTGACCTCAAAGATGAATGCCCAAGTCATTGGTTTATGAGGCTCTAGTCCGCTTCTGTAGGTGCCTGCATCTGAACTTCTCTTGGGAGAGCTACCCAACTTCTTGCTGCACAGAGGCCTAACACTTTGGCTTTCCACACTCCACGTACACAGCATAAACACTGGGCTGAGGAGTCAGTCTGCTTCACTGAGCATTTCAGTAATACAAAACAAAGGAGCCTTGACAGTAACAAGCAAGAGCTCTTCATTGCTCAGCAGTCAATAGCCTGATCACTATCAGCATCAGTTGGGTGATGGGCCATCTAAGAAAGTATATTTTTCTTCTCCCACCTGAAAAACAGATATGCTTGACCTTCTTTTCCTGGTGTTCAGGGTATTAGGATAAATGCGGTCAAGTTGGGAAGATGCTTAGGAAGGTGACTAGCCATACACAATTAAAATGACTTTTGAAGCAGCAGTGTCAACAAGGTGCAGCTGTAAAACTGTATGCTGACCCAGACCTAGCCCAAATATCTATGATAGCAGTTGCATTGTGAGCAAGAACTTGCTGATCACTCAGTAGATCAAAGAATTGTTGTAATCAGACTCCAAGGTCACAGAATGTGAAACCTAATCTCTAAATTATCTCTTCTTAAAGACCATATTTACGAGTATTTCTAAATGTTAAGAAAAATATCTTGTAGACATTCATCCAGGAGTCTAAAATGAGAGTAAGGCCCCACTTCCCCTCTATAACAATTTTCTGCCAACATAAATTCCATTACTTCAATAATATTATTCCTAATTTACCCTGCTGCAAAGATGATTAGGGCTCTATAAGAGGAAAATATCATTATCATAATTACTAAGAAGAAAATGGGAAAGTAGTTGGGAATTTTCTAATAAAACACACTTGCATCAGAAGTTGTCAGTTCTTTGAAACAGAGATATCTCTTAGAAATACCATTTAATGAGCTGCCAGTGAGCCACAAAAAGGATTTCTGTCAGATATCTCCCTACCTTTTTGCCAGCTCATCTAAACAGTTGCTGGTAAGCCTGAGTTTCTTGTGTTTACAAATGTAAGATGGCCCTTCTGTGCATCATCATAAAAGAACAGTTGTTGTGCTGTCTGCACAAATCTTGAAAGTCCTGAGAAGCTCATAGCTTCTGTAGAAGATGTGTTGCTGCACATTCTGTCTCCAAATGATGAGAAACTGGAACCCTGGAGTATCATTAATGCACGCAAAGAAAAGATCCTTCCAGCAGCTCTGTCTGCCACTCTTACATTTTGACATTTTCTGAACTAAGAGTATTTTCTGCTCCTCTGTTGACAACAGTTTAAAGTTTAAAACCAGCAAGATTTTTCTTCTTGCTGCATAAATAAAGCCATTTGTCCTCTCCTTGCCTCATTTTCCCCTTATTTCTGGCAACCTCAAAAAAACAGTGATCAACAATGTGAAAACCAAATACTTGAGTACTCCATTCAGTGTATGTGTACATACGTGCATTTATGTGTACATGAATGTGCCTCCCTTGTGGAGGAAAATACATAGCAAATCATTTACATATATAAAGGCATAAAATATATATGTACATACATATGTGTACCTATATAAACTAACAGTAGAGGCAATGTAGGCCCACTGCTGAATGAGGAGGGTGTCAGATGATACAAAGAAGGTGGAGTTACTGAATGCCTTCTTTGTCTCTTTCTATACTGTCAGAGACTGTCCTCAGGAACCTCAGACCCCTGAGATCCCAGATGATGTCAGGATAATGGAGGAGATTTCCTTAGTTGAAGAGGACTGGGCTAGAGAGCAGTTAAGCCATCTGGACATCCATAAATCCATGGGAACTGATGGGATGCACTCACGAGTGTTGATGGAGCTGGCAGAAGTCCTTGCCAGGTGCCTCTCCATCATCTTTGGTAAGTCCTGGGAGACAGGAGAGGAGTTTTGCACCTGGGAAGGACCAACCCGATGTATCAGTACAGACTGGGGACTGACCAGTTGGAAAGCAGTGAAGGGGAAAGTGGACTGGGGATCTTGGTGGATGGAAGTATGACCATGAGGCAGCAGTGCACTCTTGTGGCCAGGAGGGCCAATGGTATTCTGGGGTGTGTTAGAAGGGGTGTGGTTACTAGGTTAAGAGAGGTTCTTCTCCCCCATTACTCTACCCTGGTGAGGCCGCGTCTGGAATTTTGTGTCCAGTTCTGGGTCCTTTAGTTCAAGTTTTGTTTTCCCCAAGTCTAGTCTGTCTTTTGCCTGTGACTATAATTGGTGAGTGAGCCCTCCCTGTCCTTTGTCCTGACCATCAAGCCTTTCATTGTATTTTCTCCTCCCCATCTCACTGGAGGGTGGTAAGAGTGAGCAAACAGCTTTCTTGATTGCTTTGTTGCCAGCTGGAGAGGCTTAAATCATGATTTTGCTGAGGCAGGAAAGCAGTACCAGCTCTGGCACTATCTCCAGGGAGTTTTTTCTCTCCCTTGACTTTTCTTTTTAGGAGGGCGGGGGTTTCTCCAGCGCGGGAGAGCTCTGCTCAGAAAGGACCGGCACTGTTGGCATTTCTCGTGAGACATGACTAGGGCGTTCCCAGGAGCCCGCAGCAGATTTACACGCAGCAATTCCGGAAGCGGCTCCATTTTGCTGAGGTGGGAAAGCTAGCCTGCTGAGAGCAGCATGCGTGGCAGTCTAGTCAGTGTGTGTATATATTTATCTCTAGTTAGTACTTACAGGTATAATGGTGTCCACCCGGCAGAAGACGACTGCTCCTGAAGCCAGCCAAAATGGAGGTGGGAATTCAGAAGGAGCTCCCCCAGAAGGATGTGATGCTGTAAGCTACAGGCTGCAGGGAGTGTCTCAGCCTCTCCCTGGTAACGGGGCTGTGCACTGTGTGAGCAGGTAGATGATCTGCTCAACTGAGTGGCACAGCTGCAAGATAAGGTTGAAAAGCTGCAAGATGAAGTGGAGAGGCTTAGGAGAATCAGGGAGGCTGAGAAGGAGATTGACTGGTGGAGTCAGAGGCTGCCCTNCCGCAGCAGATTTACACGCAGCAATTCCGGAAGCGGCTCCATTTTGCTGAGGTGGGAAAGCTAGCCTGCTGAGAGCAGCATGCGTGGCAGTCTAGTCAGTGTGTGTATATATTTATCTCTAGTTAGTACTTCCAGGTATAATGGTGTCCACCCGGCAGAAGACGACTCTGCTCCTGAAGCCAGCCAAAATGGAGGTGGGAATTCAGAAGGAGCTCCCCCAGAAGGATGTGATGCTGTAAGCTACAGGCTGCAGGGAGTGTCTCAGCCTCTCCCTGGTAACGGGGCTGTGCACTGTGTGAGCAGGTAGATGATCTGCTCAACTGAGTGGCACAGCTGCAAGATAAGGTTGAAAAGCTGCAAGATGAAGTGGAGAGGCTTAGGAGAATCAGGGAGGCTGAGAAGGAGATTGACTGGTGGAGTCAGAGGCTGCTCTCCCTGAATCTGAAAAAGGAGCAGCCATCTGTTAATGTTCACAATCAGAGGGCCGGTTCCCATTATCTGCCTAGATGTAGTAATCCTGCTGTGAGGGATGAATGGAAGACAGTCTGTGGTAGAGGCAGCAAAAAACCACCTCCCTTGCCTACCTCATCTTCCCAGGTGCCACTAGACAAAAGGTTTGAGTCTCTGGGTGGGGAAGGTCTCTCTAATGATGATATGGAAGATAAGCAGCCTGTACCAGAGGTATGTTCATGCTCAAGAAAGCATGCTTCTACACCAGAGGTACATACATGCTCAAAAAAGCATACTATTATTACAATGTCTGCCACAAATTAAAACAGAAAAGTTAGGGTCATAGGTGACTCCTTTTTGAAGGGAACAGGGGAGCCAATATGTCGACCAGATCCTTCTCATTGAGAGGTATGCTGCCTCCCTGGAGCCAGGATTAGGGATGTCACTAGAAAACTCCCTAACCTAATGTGATCCTCGGACTACTATCCACTTCTGATCTTTCATGTAGGAGGAGAGGAAGTAACATATGGTAGTCCTAGAACAATAAAAAGAGACTTTAGGGCTTTGGGGCAAGTGGTGAAGGATTCTGGGGCACAAGTTATTTTTTCGTCTGTTCTTCCAGATGCAGGCAGTGATCCAGGACAGATCAACCACATTCAGTCCATTAACACATGGCTCCATGGCTGATATCACCGTCAAAAATTTGGATTTTTTGACAATGGGATGGACTACACTGCACCAGGATTATGGACACCAAACAGAAGTCACCTTTCTCAACTGGGAAAGAGGGTCTTTGCGCAGGGGATTGCAGGGCTAATTGATAGGGCTTTAAACTAGATGTGAAGGGGGAGGGGGATAACAATATTGCCCATCTTAAGTGCATGTACAGCAATGCATAAAGCATGGGCAATAAACAAGAGAATCTGCAAGCCATGATGCTCCAGGAGGGCTATGACATAGTGGCTCTCACAGAAACGTGGTGGGGTGCCTCACATGACTGGAGTGCCTCTATTGATGGCTATAAGCTCTTTAGGAAAGACAGACTAGGAAGGAGAGGAGATGGGGTGGCCCTGTATGTTAGGAACCATTATGACTATCTTGAGCTGCAATATGATGATGAAAAGGTTGAGTGCATATGGGTCAGGATTAGAACTAGGGCCAGCAAGGCAGGTGTTGTTGTGGGTGTATGCTATAGACCTCCCAGCCAGAGTAGTGAGGTGGATGAGGTGTTTTATAAACNGTTACTGAAATCGTGCTTTTGGGTGGAGTAGGATGAGGCTTTATTTCAGCTTGCTTTAAATGTCAGTGTTTTCAGCATCTGTTTTTATGGCTTGTAAAACTGATATGGATGCAAATCCAGGTGCTCCTCTAGATACCCAGAGCTCTGCATCCTCAACTGCCTGGTGGAGAGTATGATGACATCAGCAAGTCCCTTCCAACTCTGGTGTTTCTATGATTCTACGGTAACATACGATGAGAGAAGGAGGATTCTGCCCCCTGTGATCATCTATGAATTGCAGGGCCTGCATGTGCCAACTGGATGGGGGCATCGTATGGGGGAGGGAAAAGTTTTGGCAGGGAGTGGCTGAGAGAGCACAAAGGAACAGTGAGCAGAAGTCGAGCAGCAGATGCACACATGCTCAGCTGAGGCTGGGTGGAAGATCGCCCTGATGAAGCCCTGCTGAATGGTGGATTTGACCAGCTGGGCCTTCCTAAAAAACATTCTTGGTGACCAGTTGTGGTGGGTTTAGAAGCTCTTTTTCCTGACCTCTTAACTCACGGCAGTTAAAGGAGAGACTTCTGATTGGAAGTTAAAAATTAAAAACTGCTTTAATAATAACAACAAATATAAATGAAACAAATATAAACATATACAGGACCCAAAATACTGAACCATCCGGATGCCAACTCCTAGTCCCAGTGTCAGCTTCCAGTGGAATCAGCTGCACGTGGGCAGCTAACACACAGAGTACAGGCAGCCTCCAACACACCCAGGTCCCAGCAGAGAGAGAGTTTCCTCGTGGCCACCAGTTAACAAAAGTCCATCAGAAAACTCCCCAAATTCCCCTGGCTTCCCCCCTTGGGGGCAGGGGGTGGAGGGAGCAGTGTCCTTAAGATTCAGGAATCTCAGGTTTCTTAAAGGGACAGTCCAGCTTAGCAGATAACCGAGTAATTCATGTACATGGTAATGGAATACCTTTTGAAAATACAGTCACTGAACAGAACTAATTCTGTTCTAACCCAAACCATAACA
>VWZX01000638.1:385-55451 GCA_013399015.1 Galbula dea
TAACATCACTTCCATTACTATTCGCTCCATGACCTTCCCAGGCACAGAGGTGAGGCTCACTGGCCTGTAGTTCCCTGGGTCATCTTTTTTTACCCTTTTTAAAAATAGGGTTGATGTTACCCTTCCTCCAGTCACTTGGGACTTCACCTGACCTCCACGACTTACTAAATATGATGGAGAGCAGTCTTGCAACAATATTAGCCAGTTCCCTCAGGACCCTAGGATGGATGTTATCAGTGCCCATAGACTTATTTTGGTCGAGCTCCCATAGGTAATACTGAACATGTTCCTCACATACAGTGGGAGGCCCCTCACTCTCCCAACACTTGTCTATGGTTACCAAGTCCTGATCATTGCAGGTAGCCCGGCCATCAGTAAAGACTGAGACAAAGAACTCTTTGAGTAGCTCTGCCTTGTCCATATCTCTCGTGACTAAATTCCCATCTTTCTTCATCAGAGGGGGAACACTCACCCTGACCTTCCTTTTCTGATTAATATACTTATAGAACCCTTTTTTATTATTTTTTACATCCCTCGCCAAGTTCAGTTCCATCTGCACCTTGGCCTTCCTGATCCCGATCCTACACTTCCTAGCTATTTCCCTGTACTCTTCCCAGGCCAATTGTCCTTGCTTCCATAGCCTGTGCATTTCATTCTTACACCTCAGCCCAAGGAGCAGATCATTATTTAGCCACACCGGTCTTCCTCCTGCCCTGCCTGATTTCTTACAGAGAGGGACAGAAATTTCTTGTGCTTTAAGATGGGTATCTTTGAAGAACTTCCAACTCTGAGTTCCTATGCCCCTAAGGACAGTGTCCTAAGGGACCTCACCCAGCAAGTCTCTTAACAGCTGGAAGTTTGCCTTCCTGAAATTCAAAGTCTTTATCTTACTCTGTGCCATGCCCTTGCTGCTAGTGATTTTGAACCTGACTAAGGCATGGTCACTACATCCTAGACTCCCCTCTATCTCCACCTCTTTAATGAGGTTTTCTTCATTTGTCAGCAGCAGGTCCAGCAGTGCATTGTCTCTAGTTGGTTTATCTAGAACCTGTTCCAAAAAGTTGTCTTGCATAAACTCCAGGTGTCTCCTAGACTGCCTACATCTTGCTGTGTTGTTCTTCCAGGAGATGTCTGGGTAGTTAAAATCCCCTACCAGGATAAGAGCTGGTGAGCTCAATGCTTCCTTTAGCTGAAGAAAGAAGGCTTCTTCAACAGGCTCCAATTGGTCAGGTGGCCTATAGTAGACCCCAACAACAAGCTGGCCTCTGTTTGCCTGACCCTTAAGTTTAACCCACAGACTCTCAATTTGGTTATGGTTGGTACTGAGAACTAGTTCCTCACAATCAATCTGTTTTTTAACATAGAGGGCAACACCCCGACCCTTTCTTCCTATCCTGTCCCTTCTGAATAACCTATAGCCCTCCATTGCTATATTCCAGTCATGGGATTCATCCCACCATGTTTCCGTAATAGCAATGAGATCAAAGTTATCCAAATGCACTGGAGCCTCCAGTTCATTCTGCTTATTTCCCATGCTGCGTGCATTAGTGTAAAGGCACTTCAGCTGGGCTATTGATCTTCCCACCTTCTGGGAGTTGCC
The DNA here is from genome assembly GCA_013399015.1 of Galbula dea. NCBI lineage: Eukaryota > Metazoa > Chordata > Aves > Piciformes > Galbulidae > Galbula > Galbula dea. The sequence continues at coordinate 1,986 of VWZX01000638.1, forward strand.
TTTATCACCTTTATTGTAATTCACGGGTAACACCCACCTGTCTCTTGAAGTGATAGCAATCTCGTTATCACCTCTATCATTCAGAGGCGGATCCCCTCCCCCCAACACACCTAGTTTAAAGCTTTACTGATAAGTCCAGCCAGCTTACTTCCCAGAACATTCTTACCCCTTCTAGTCAGATTTAGTCCATCTTTAGTTAACATGCCTGGCCTCTCAAAGCAACGCCCGAGATTATAAAACCCAAAGCCCTGATCGTGACACCAGCCACGCAGCCACTCATTCACCCTATCAATTAGACTACGTTTCCAAGGGTTCCAGCCTGCTACAGGGAGGAGAGAGGGGAACACTATCTGAGCCCCTGACCCTCTCAACATCTTTCCAAGTGATATGAAGTCCCTTTTGATGTTACGGAATTTCCTCATCGTGGCTTCAGATGATCCTATGTGGAAGATTAGGAGCGGGTAATAATCATCTGGTTAATAATCATCTTCCAGGATGAAAGTGGTCACTGGGAACACAGATCCAGAAGAGGAAGGGCTTGATGGTGCTTGGTACAGTTGGGTGTGGTCCACAGAGGTGGCAGAGAAGTCTCACCTCTACCCTACTACACAGTAAAGCAAGCAGGCAAACCCGGCACTTTATATTTGCAAAAGCTTCTCCCTTGCTTTCTGGCATTTGCAGTACCAACACAAACCCCCCACAGGCTGCAAGGCTGAGACTTGTTGAGCAAGACGTACGCAGTGAAGCTCTGACTGAGACTCCTGTGCAGCATGGCAGCATAAAAACAGTAACACGCAGTCACTCTCTGAGCAGGCACCTTCCTATAAACTTCATGTTAAGGAGAGTTGCAGTTATCAGCAAAGAAGAGAAATTCAGAGAAGGAAAGAAGAAGTAAGTTTGCAAGCATTAAGGGGCAAAGAGTTTAAGTCTGTACTTGCACAGCCATATAGTGACTCTCAACCTAGCCCAGACGCTATATGCTCTTCTGCATCCCTGCAGCGCCAGCAGCAAAGGCTGGTCTCTATCCCCAGGGCCCCTGAACACCATGGCAGTCTAGACCTCTCTGACACAGTGCACAGGAGCTGGGAGGAGGCCTGGGACCTGCATCATTACTCTGGACCCTGAGACGGGTTGGAGGGGCAGTGAGGATCCCAAAGTGGTCCTTTGCAAGGCAGCCTGCCTCTGGCACAGTACTCTGTAGACCCAGGGGGTTTGTCTGCACTGATAAACGCTGGTAGCTCAACTCAAAACAAATAAATTAAAATTAACATTCCTTTGGGGCTGACTCATAGCAGAAGTGTAGTCTTTTTATTGGCCTGCGCTTCCCTTCCCCCATTGTCTTCCTTGCAGGCAGAATGACGAAGGACTGTAGTTTACCCAAGACCAGGCTCCCACACTGCTCTAAGCCAAGCCTGGCTTTGCTCAGTACTCAGCATCCTGGTAGCTACACAAATAGTTAAAGGGGCACCAGTTAAGAAGGCAACTCAGAGCAAAATGTTTAAACACCTCACTCGGAAAATCTCATTGAGCTGTACCCATGCATGCATGGATTCCTCTTCTTTCTTTTCATTTATTTCACTGAAATGCTTTGCAGCATCAGTGCACTGATTTGGTTGACAACAGTGTATATCTGGAAACCAAGCACTGAACTATTTGCTAGCCTATTTCTAGTACATGTGCCACTTGTAATAAGAACATGTTTTGTTTGGCTTGGTTTGGATCAGTGGCATTTGTTATGCATTGCCACAGGATAAGAGGATAAAGATTTCAGGATGACAGTATTTATTGGAGCTGGAAATCTTGGTAAATAAAAGTTTTCACCAGCTGATGCTGACAAGTCTTTGGTAGTCTCAACTCCCTTCCAAGACACCTCCTAAAGGACAACACCGTACTCATGGCACTTGGCAGCCTCAGCCATTGCTGCAGCAGTTGACAAAAGGGCTGAAAGAGAATTAACTGAATCACTCTCTCATTCCAGGTCAGGTCAGCCCAGGTCATGGCTGAGGTGGTGTGGAGACACCTGCACTGATCAACTCATAAAGGAAGTCAGCAGGGCTGCCAAGCTGGTGTTTGCTCCCAGTCGCAAATTCACAAGCAGAAGCAGCATGTTGTGCTTTTCTACCTGGTTCTCTAGCTGTGACCATAGATGTATCAAGAAAACACTGCAGTAGCATAGGTTATTTTAGGCTGGGACAGAACAACTCTTGCTTACAGTTAAAGCTGAACAGAAAGCATCTGTTTCTACAGCTGAGAAACACAGCCCAGCAACTCCAAGCCAAACATAAACGCTGCTCTACTGTCTCTCAAATAAAAAACATATTTGTCTTTATCTGCACAGGCCCAGTGGGAAATAACAAAGCAAGGAGGACAAACTGCCTAAATATGTGGCGAAACTGCACAGAAGCTAGGAGAGATTGCACCTCTCACTGCCAGAGAAATACTTAGATCTGGTCCAGAGCACAGGGACATTAAAGGGAAATTCCCTAGAATTTCAGAGTACTTTGGAAAAGTTGCATACAGGTTTATATATATATATATATATATATATAAGTTTTGTCATTTGCCATCCCTAACTCACATAGCAAACTCAACAGCTTTAACAATCTTGTGTTATTTCTTACTCCCCCAAGTCCCTCATCCAATATTTTTTCATGATTAAGCAACCTTTCTTACATGACAGGTCAGCTTTCAGTGATCTCTCCTTCTGTGTGACCTCTTCATAGGCAGACGTGCACTGAATGTCTGCTGCACTTCCCTAGGGCTCCTTGCGGTACCTCTAAAGCATTCAACGCTGTTCTTCTCTGACTTGGTTGGCAAGACTGCCACTCCCTGTATGGGTGTGTTGACTATATCCATATTGCTTACTAAGTGAAAAAGAAACACTTGAAAAATCTATTCTTCATCTAAAAAATTCACATGGCCCAGCTTCCAAGAGTAAGGTAAACAGAGGTATCTGAAGAGAGGAACTGCACATCTGACTGTGTTCCTCCTTTGGTTAGTTCCTGGAGTGAAGTTCAAGCCATTTACAACCTCTGCAGTCTCACAAAACGTTAGCTGACAGCAAGAAGGAGACTGGTAGCACAGCAGCCTTGCCCTCCTGCTTCCTGGGATCATGGCTGTCCAACTTCCACTTGTGGCAGACAGGTGACATCATCCCTGATCCCACTACAGCTTAGCTTCCTCTCGAGACAAGCTGAGAAGACTCAGGCTGCTGAGGAACGTTTCACACAGAGTAAGAATAATGTGCTGTCTACTAAAGAAAAACCCAATTTGTTTATTTCTATTAATTTTTGACCTGCCCAGCATAGCTTGGCCCATTACAGTTCATTTCATTGGTATTCATGGCAGTACTACAAGATTTGTTGCAGCACTGTATTTGCACTGGTGCCAGGCTGTCTGTGTTGTGAATCTGCACTGAGTAACACCTTCATTATAGTCACTCTAATGTAGGCTTATCTTGCAACAGTCCTAACTAGCAGTTACTTTTACTATACACTCAGATACCTATACTGTACACTCATATACAGTGCTTTTCCTAACAGCAGGCTGTTTGTGAATGCAGCTGTCTTTAGGCCATAATTACTATACAAACTAGTTCATCTACCTAAATACCTGTGCAACCCTGTCACTGCTCACACTCTTTAATGTTTTTAGGTCTCTCCAGAAAAGGACAATGCAATTCTACAGAGAGGACATTGTACAAAAACAGAGCTGGCCACATTCTCTTCTTTGCTTATGAGTCCCTTATGTGGGGGAATGCTGTCCAATGGTAAGAATTAGCAGAAACTGATGTGTGATTTCTTCCCCTTCCTCTCTCTTTCTCCACCTACTCACCTCAGGGAAGAGATAACCATACCTTAGACTGCAGAGGAAATGATTTCTCACGGTGTCTAGGATTGTAAATGCAGTAATCTTGGACAGTCCTTAGTAAAGAATTCTCTCTTGGGAGTAAATCCAGCCAACTCTCAATCTGTGACTGCAGGGGAACAACTTAATGGTTGGGAAATCCTTGAGACTTGCCTACAAACCACTTCTAGCCTATTCCTGGGTCTCGCATGGAGCTGCTCCCTCATCTGCCTGCAGACAAGTAGAGGAACAGGCTGTTTCACTGGCCCTATTAAACACCTCATGAACCACAAATGACCACAGGATGAGAATGACTTTGTTTTTCATTCTTAAAGGCAGAATGTACCTTCAAGCATGTGCCTCTATGCTATTTTGTGGAGCACATGCAGGTTCAGGAAGGCATGAAAAAGGAGGGATGACAACAACAGCAAGTAACAGTCCTGGTGGTGGCAGTGGGACGAGATCTGACCTGACATGCTTATACTGGGCACAAGAGTGATGTGGTGGACTAATTCACACACTCTCAACAAAGTGAAGCGTTGGGCTGCCAGAATAGGAAACTAGAGCTACTCCATCACAAATTTTCCTGGAAAATTTGACCATGTCCTTAGTCATAACCAGGTGCCAAATTCTTACAGAAATCACTTGAACAGATGCCTTGTGGGCTTTGGCCAGACCTCCTCAGTATACCCAGGTCTCATTTCTACATATCCAAACTAATCTTGATACTCAGCTGAGTATGACTGTATGCAAGCTAACACTCGAAGCCCCCAAACCTTTCTTAGCTTGTAGACTTTTCAGTGTCTAAGGGAAGAAATGAAGCACAAAATACTGCTCAGGATCCTTCTTCTATTCAAACACACTTCTGATTATTCATTTCATTAGGAAACTGCAGCATCTAGCATATCACATCTAGGACACATCTGGATTCTCCTTTTTAATACCTTTTCATGATTTGTAATGCATTTCTCTCATTTAGAGGCAGAGTAAAATTTCCTAACAGACTGAATTTATTCAGAAGCACAGAAGTCAGTTGCCTTTACTACTTACAGATGCACTTCAATGTAATTAGTTTCATGACTATTAATGAAATAACTCATTTGAACTTTTGCCACTAAAATGTTAATGAGTAAGTCCAGATAGTGGTTTGGTAATGGGATATAGATCCTTTTACAGTTTGTTAGCTCAGATCTGGCCCTTGTCCACCACGACCGAAGGTCATTACCACCTGAAGACTATTTGATAATCTGTATGGGACAAGTTGGCAGCATTAAGCCCATGCTTAGGAACAAACAGTCTTACAGTTTGCTCTCAGCAGAAAAGCAAAGCAGAGAAAGGTCAGTACTGTGTGCTACTTACACATGGCTGCCATCAGAAAATTTCAGTCCTTAGGACTGTTCACCCAGCACCTTTCACCAGCAATGAGCTCAATGAAGGTAGAAGAGAAATCATTTGGAGTTGAAACGCTTGTGGATTTTTTGTGAGATAAAATTAGCCTCTCTGACTCACTGCTGCAGATTGTTTGCTTTTAGCACATTTCTAAACAGAACTGTAAAAATAAACAAAAACTAAACCCATAAAAGATCATATTTGGCTTTTCAAAGTTTTAGCCAGTAACTCACTAGGTTCAGAAAAGCATTGCAGAGGTGAACCATGTTATTCCTGGCATATTATAGAATCACAGAACTGCCAGATATTATTCCCTAACACCAGCCCAGAAAACCAAAAGGCTACACATGACCTTCAATAATGGTCCACACATGCTGCATTTGCTTTTAGAAAATGATGGCTTTCTCTTTGGTTAGTGATATAATTCAGCCTATACACAAACATGTCCCAAAATTAATAAATTCACCCTGACAGCACAACAGTGCAAGACTTAATGCACCTCTTCACATACAGCAAAATACAACACACAACAAAATGATTTGCTTAAGGACTTAGAGGAACTGGGACCGATTAAGTTTTCATGGGGAACTTTAGGAAGGATAGGCACAACATAATTAACAGAAACTCAAAGACTGCACTCAAGCTGGCAACCATTCTCTTAGGACAGCACACAAGCTCAGCTGAGGTTATGTGTCTCACTAGCAGGATGATACCTCCAGCACCATATTCCTTCACATTGCCATTTAACTCCTTGTTCTGGCTTGAGCTAGAACAGAACTGATTCTGTTCAATAACCTTATTTTCCAGCTGAATCTCCTTTCAGTGACTGCATTTCCGTAGTTGACAGTAAGTTTCTCAGAAACACTGCATGCTTCCAGCAGTGTTTAGGGTTAATGTTTGGGTTTACTGCTGAGGATCGGTATGGAAACCAGGGCCACTGCTGAATTTCTTTTTTTTGTCACTTGTACTGGGGGGTGCAGAGTAAAAGTGTGCACCTACAGAAAGGAGCAGACAGGGCAGGTGACCCTAATCTGACCAACTAAGTATTCCATTCCATACACATCATGCTCAATATAAAGCTAAGGGGCAGTTCCCTCTGCTTGCTCTCTCTCGCTCGCTTCCTGCTCTTCTGCTTCTCTGGGCCCATCTTTGCTGCTTCTCTCTGCCTTTCGCTCCTGAATCCGGCTCCAGGATCCAGCCCCTGAGTCTGACTCCCATCTGCTGCTGGAGGCCTCCTGTCACAGCATCAGTGGGGACTGTGATGTGGTTAACATCAAGGGAGGTTTGGGTTTTGGTGCTGGTTCTACATATATTCACATATACTATCTACTGTTACTATTTTCCTTAAAGTAGTTGTAGTTGTTTTGTTTTCCAATCCACAAGTCTCTCTCTCTCTCTCATTTCCCTTTCCCCTCCCATAGCAGGGATGGTGGTCAACCCAGCCTTAACCCTCAAATGGTCACACTCCTTTACATTGAGTCATGACAAAGCCACGCAACAAACACTTGAAGGAGCCCCCTCCTGGAGCAGTGACTTAGAATCAAACAGGCAATACATGCAATAAAAGCAATTCCCTAGCTTACTTGACCTTTCCCCTTTTAGTCTCCTAAGAATATAGGGTTTTTTGGACTAGATTGTCTTCTGCAAGAGATCATTGGCAAGAGATCTCTCAAACCCTCACCATTCTTCTCAGCCATGGAAAATGAAATTAAAACTGTTGAGTGGCACCCAAGCTTGAGTAGATTTGGCACTCTAATGGGAGCACACTCTTTCAAATGTTGTTTTGGGCTACGGTGTTCAAATGTCCATCTGTGCAGATGCAGGATAAAATGAAATGCTTGTAGGAAGCTGATATCTCACAACATTTTTCAAATAATAATCAGGACTTAGGTTTCAGTTTTGTGCTCATTTTTTTAAAGTCACACCATGTAAGAGAGTGATTCTAGCGGGTTTGTTTTTTTCTTTTTTAAAAAGGGTTGTAGCTCAGATAAAAATGAGTTACTCATCTAGCTGGGTGGCTGTCATATTGATAGATAGATAGATAGGTAGATAGGTATGACTAGGCTTGCATCAGCATTTGACAATACATGAAACAGACAAGAATTTCTTGAGCAGCACTGTCATATTTCACAGGGGACAGCGACTGTACATGCCTGTGTTTTTCAGATGTTGAGATCTTTGCAGTGAGTATGTTTTTTAGAGTAGGGCTGCTCAGTACCTTTTGCAAACCAGACTCTCACAAGATTTTCTGAACTAGAAACCTACTGGGGAGATATTATAACCATTAGTCACTTTGGAAACCTTGAGACAGCAGTAGATATGCAAGATTAAGCATAACACTTCACGAAGCATGGTTCAAAGGGAAATTTCCACATTACATCCTGTAGCCTTAAGACCACAGTTATTTGCCCACTCAGAAGCAGTCTTTTTCCTCCATTTCCAGCTTTCACACAAACATGTGCAGGAGAGCAATTAATGTCACACAAGATACAAACAAACACTTCATTAGTTACTTAAGAACCCTCCAAACCCCACACCAATGTCAAACAAATGTGGTTTTCCCCATGTTATCCATGCACCCTTCAGTAGCAACTTGGCTGCTCTGTGCTTTCCCTTGGCCATCTCCAGTGGGATATGTAGTCTCTCCTGCTACCACTGAGTAAGCCCCTGATTGTACCCAGCCTGGTTAAAAAAGCCTCAAACCAAAAAACCTTTGACTAACTCCTGCATTTTGATGAGTGGCTAGCACTTCTATGCAGGAAGCCATGCTGTCAGTCAGTACTCTCATCTTCAGTACAGCCACATTCAAATTACTCCTTTACTGACTTTAGTACTTAATCCAGACAAACTGGATCACAGCTTTCAAAATACTGATATCACAAGGCACAGGTGACAGGATTACCTCCACATAGCCAAACTGAATCTGCCTGCATTCAGAGACTCAACAGGAAAAAAGCACACTTTTCTTTAGCACCACTTGAATACTATGGTGTGATACTCTAGAAACAGGGCATTTTATTCTATATTTATATTTTTCCTCCAGCAGCACGATATGGTCCTGTTTTCCTATTGACAAATCTTTTTACTGTTTGCAGAGATAATTTCATTTGTTTTTATTCCTAACATTTGTGAGTCTTCTAAGGTGGGATCTTCAGCACCTCACAGTGACGTTCCTGAAATAACTTTGAAGAAGAAATAATGAGCCTCCCCTTACTTTATAGCTTCTCTAATACAATGTAAGCAGCTTTACAAGGCTTAGCTAGTCTCTGTTGACCTAACTGCATATTTTACTCTTATAATAAACTAAAATAAGCAGCCTGCTTCTAACAACAATTGACTAATTAACACAGTGATTTTGTTAGTTTCTTATTAAAAAAAATTCTAGTCTCTCAAAAACCAGACATCTGAAATAAGACTGGATGAGATTACTAGGAAGAGAGAGAGAGAGACATCACTGCAATAAGCAAATCAGTGTTGTGCTGAGGTTGTTGTGTGGTTTGGCTTTTTTTTTTTTTTTTAAATTTCCAGCAATTTAGGGTTTTGTTTTTTCTCTGCCTCTGCTCACTGTCTCAAGCACAGACACCGTGTTCAAATCCCTGCTGGCTGCTCTGTTTGACTGCTTGCCAATCAGCACTGTGGTGTATCTATGGGATCTGTCTGCCACCGTGTCACTTCGCCCCTGCAGAGAACACGAGGTCACTTGCTGCTAGATCAGAGCACCAGCAGGGATGGCCTCGAACTGACTTGGACTGTGGCAATGTCTTTTACATAGGAGGTAGGCTCCTCTCCTCTGCCTGCCAAAAACTTCCCTGCCTTTGCTCCAAAAGAGGCCAATAATGGGCTTTTTATTAACTATCTGGACCATCTATGTGTCTTGCATAGGGAGAGACATACACTGTAAGGGATAGGTACACTATATATAAACACTGTGTGTATATATATATAGATATACACACACACACTCTGATACTAGGAGAAAATGGAAGGAGAGGGTATTTAATTGGAAACCCAGAAAAATTGTTGTTTACTAGATGATCTTTTGAGGTCCCTTCCAACTCCTAATATTCTGTGATTCTGTGATTTCTCAGATTCAGCTCATCACCCCTGTGATGGCAGACAGCATTCAGACTTGATGCCCCCAGACTACTTCTTTTGTGTTGTCCCACAAAGGAATCAGCAAAGATGTGTTTAAATTGCTATCATTAAACTTCAGAGCTGGTGCTTACGGAAAAGAAACTAGGCAGTACTCAATTCAGTTCAAGCCATCAGGCAGAAAATTGCATGTTGATGCAAATTTACTTCACAAGGGTTTAATCATTTTCTTTTCATGTATTTAGTTCTGTCTTAACTGAAAACTTGGTTTCTGAAACCCAAGTGGCAGCTCTGAAGAGCAGTACTTGATCAAAACCATGTCATCCTTTGGCTTTACCCACTGCAAATGCTTTTTCTTTCAGAAAAAAACCGTTTGCTATCCATAACTAAAACCCAGTGCCCAATTTCCTCATTTTCAGAGCTTCATCTTCTGGCTAATTAATTTGGGCAAAGGTGTAGGTAACTTAACATGACAATCCAGGAACATGACAATTCAGTGGGAAATGCAAGACAATACTTTGGAAAATCAGGAATTTATTCACAACAGGAAGGACCAACATCTCCTCTGACCTTCTGAGTATCTGAAGTCCTCACATTTAATTTAGGCACTACTACACCGAGCTCAAGAATCAGTATATATTGCAGGGAGACATCTGCTCTTGAGAGGAAGAAATCCAGTGACATGAATGCACCAATTCCCTCTCAGACACAGACCCTTGTTGACCCTCCCTTTTCAAGACAGAAGAGCTCCTCAGTGCTCAGTATTTTCTTTCCTTTCAGGTGCTAACATGCTGATTTTAGATAAAATCACCAGATAAATGATTAAATTTTATCTCCGAAGGCACCTTCAGTGGTCATTAAGTCATCTGCAAGCTCTTTCACAACTTCTCCAGTCTTCCCAATGACATTGTCAGTGCTGGAAATACACATTATTTTTTTTTTCAAAATCCAAAACAATCTTTCACCTTTCTTCCATGTTTGCCTCTTTGGACATTGACTTGAGCATGTTCTGTGGAGGATAAACCTGCCTTGCCTAAAATAGTAAGAGCTGATGTACAGGCACATCCTCCAAAAAACCTGTTTGAAATCATGGGACCTCCAAGTGCCCCTGTACATATCCTTAAAGCCCATAAACACCGGCTGTATGTGCTTGTCTTCTCTACAAAGCACTTTACCAAAGAATTAAAACATCAAGAAAAGCTGGGATTTCTTTCTTCCTGGCTATCAAAAACAATTACCAAAGCACTCATTGTCTGAGCAGCACAAGACAAACTCGAAAATGACTAAGCTACCCACAAATATTTCAATGGAGGTCATTCTCAGCCTTTGGGAAGAAATATCAAAGAAGATAAACTCAGGATGGCTACTATCAAAAGCACATTGCCCCATCAGAACTAAGCACCAAGGCCCAAGAGGGCTCCAAACAAACTGCAGCTCAGCACATGCTTAAAAGATCTTTTCCGTATTCTGCTTGGGGTAAGATGGCTGAAGAATCAAAGGAAATGCTGTGCAAACAACTCACAATCCAGTTTTGATGGGGCATTTTAATTGCCCCAAAAGAAAAGCCTTTGCCCTTATCACTACAAACTCAACTTTATCCTTGTCCTCTTGCATGTTTAAATAGCTCTTGATTGTGTAAGTGAACATATCACCTGGTTGAGCAGGTTCCAGCAAGGTGACATTTACTCAGCAAATACATGCAGGAAACAGAATTTCTAAAATCTTAGGTGCATAAATGTAATGTTTTGCTTTCCTGTAATTATTCTAGACTGTGATTTAAGCACCATCCCTCCAATACAACTATGTTAAAAGATGAATTCTGCACTGATGCACTCTGTTTCAGCACCATGCACACATTCAAAAGGTATCCTTTCCATAGCTGTGGATATATTATCAATTCGATCTCACATTTCATGCTGGATGATCTTAAAACGTTTTTTTTTTAATGAAAACTTATGGGGCAGAAGCAAGGTGGCACATCACAAAGAAACTTCTAAGCCCAACCATGATACCTTCACACACAACTCTCAATAATACTAAGAAGAATCCCCTTGCCAAAGAGTGTACATAGCACCAGCCAAACAAAAAGTAAAAAAACCCCAGATTTTGAACTAGAACATGGTATTTACTTGCTCTTTCCCTTTCTGTGGCTTACAAAATATTTTTAGCAGTTACACCCTCACTGTGTTATTTCACTGTTTCTCCACAAAAAATGCCTCTCAGAAGTTTCACAGAATATTAGGGGTTGGACAGCACCTCTGGAGATCACCTAGTCCAACCCCCCTGTCAGAGCAGGTTGTCCTAGAGCAGGTTGCACAGGATGGCATCCAGGTGGGCTTTGAATGCCTCCAGAGACAGACATATTCCATTCTCCAGAGTGCTCTACCACTCTCAAAGTAAAGAAGCTCCTCCTTATGTTTAGATGGAACTTCCAGTGTTCCAGTTTGTGCCCATTGCCTCTTGTCCTGTCACTAGGCCCCACTGAAAAAAGCCTGGCCCCCTCCTCACAACACTCACCCATTAAGTATTTATAAGCATTGAGAAGATCCCCCCTCAGTCTTCTCTCCTCTAGATAAACAGCCCCAGCTCTCAGCCTTTCCCCATAAGAGAGGCGTTCCCTAATAATTTCTGTAGACCTTTTCTGCACCCTCTCTACAAGTTCCTTGTCCTTCTTGAACAGGGGAGGCCAGAACTGGACACAGTACTCCAGATGTGGCCTCACTAGGACAGAGTAGAGGGGGAGGATAACCTCCCTTGATCTGATTGCGACGCTAGTCTTAATGCACCCCAGGATGCCACAAGGGCACACTGTTGGCTCATGGTCATCCTGTTGTCCACCAGGACTCCCAGGTCTTTTTCCACAGAGCTGCTTTCCAGCAGATCAATTTCTAACCTGTGCTGATCCATGGGGTTATTCCTCCCCAGGTGCATTACCCTACACTTGCCCTTGTTGAATTTCATAAGGTTTTTCTCTGCCCAACTCTCCAGCCTGTCCAGGTTATGCTGGATGGCAGCACACCCTTCTGGTGTGGCAGCCATACCTCCCAGTTCAGTGTCATCAGCAAACTTGCTGAGGGTACACTCTATCCCTTTGTCCAGGTCATTGATGAAAACATTGAACAGCACTGAGCCTAGTACTGACCCCTAGGGACCATCACTCGTTAGAGACCTCCAACTGGACTCCACACCATTGATCACAGCCCTCTGAGCTCTGTCCTTCAGCCAGTTTTCAATTCACCCCACTATCCATTCATCTAATCCACACTTCCTAAACTTGCCTATGAGAATACTGTGGGAGACCATGTCAAAAGCCATGCTGAAGTCAAGATAGACAACATCAACTGCCCTCCCCTTATCTAACCATCCAGTTATGCCATCATAGAAGGCTATCAGATTAGTCAGACATGACTTCCCTTTCATGAATCCATGCTGACTACATCTGATAACCCTCTTTTCCTCCACATGCTTTTGAGATGATGGCCAGGATGAGCTGTGCCATCATCTTTGCAGGGATAGAGGTGAGACTGACTGTCCTGTAGTTTCCTGGGTCTTCCTTCTTGCAATTTTTAAAGATCAGAGTGACACTGGCTGTCCTCCAGTCCTCAGGCACCTTGCCAGTTCTCCAGGACCTTTCAAAGATGATGAAGAGTGGCCCAGCAATGCCATCTGCCAGCTCCCTCAGCACTCAAGGGTGTATCCGATCAGGACCCATAGACTTGTGAATATCCAGTTTACTTAATTGTTCTCTAACTTGATACTCCTCTACCAAGGGAATGTCTTCCTTTATCCAGACTTTCTGTTACCTCAAACCTCTAGGACTCCTAGGGGCACGCCTTAGCAGTAAAGACTGAAGCAAAGAAGGCATTCAGTAACCATACCCTCTGCCTTCTCTGCATTCCCTGTCACCATGGCACCTGCCTCACTCGTGGGCCCACATCTCCAATTTTCCTTTTACCTTCAATATACTTGAAGGTAAACCCTTCCTGTTTACCTTCATATCCCTAGCCAGGTTTAATTCCAAGGAGGCCTTGCTTTTCTTGTTTCATCCCTGCAAACTCTGACAACACTTCTGTAACCCTCCCAAGTGGTCAGCCCTTTCTTCCATGCCCTGTAAGCTTCCTTCTTCCACCTGAGCTTTTTCCGAAGCTCCTTGCTCAGCCATGCAGGTCTGCTACTTCCCTTGCATGATTTATTGCACTTAGGGATACACCAATGCTGAGCTTGGAGGAAGTGATACTTGAATGTCAACCAACTCTCTTTAGCCCCCATACCTTCCAGAGCCTTAACCCAAGGGACTTGTCCAAGCAGTTTCTTGAAGAGGCCAAAGTTAGCCCTCCTGAAGTCCAGGGTTCCAATCCTACTTATTGTTTTTACGTGCTTCCCATGATCCTGAACTCTACCTTCTCATGATCACTAGAGACAAGGCTGCCCTCAACCTTAACATCCTCCACCAGTCCCTCTTTATTTATCAGTACTAGATCCAGTAGTATACCTCTCCTTGTTGGCTCCTCTACCACCTGAGTCAAAAAGTTGTCATCAATATACTGGAGGAACCTCCTGGACTACAAATGTCTGGTTGTGTGACCTTCTCAGCAGATATTAGGGAAATTGAAGTCCCCCACAAGAACTAAGGCCTGTGATTATGAGGCAATTCTCAGTTGTCCGCAGAAGGCTTCATCAACTTCCCCATCCTGATCAGGTAGCCTGTAATTAACTCCCACAACAGTGTCACTCATACCAGCCTGCCCCTTAATCTTTACCCACAAGTTCTCAATTCACTCACCACCCATCCCCAAGGAGAGCTCAAAACATTCCAGTTGCTCTCTCACATAGAGAGCAACTCCACCACCTCACCTGGCTGGTCTGTCTCCTCTGAACAGGACATAGCCATCCACGACAGCGTTCCAGTCATGAGATCTACCCCACCATGTCCCAGTAATTTCAATGAGATTACACATTTGCATCCATCCATACATCACAGCTATGCATGCTGAATAACCCAGATGAAGAACTCAACAAGTATCACAAAAATGTATCATTTTTAATCACAGACTTCCAGAAGGACTTAGAGAATCATTGCCTGCATCTTGTTCTGAATTAGCACTACACAGTTCTGGAAAGATCTTAGTCCTCTTGGGCAATTCCAGCAGCTTTCTGGCTCATGTATAAGAAGTTAAATTCCTCCATCGAAAGCCTCAGAGCTAATGCATCTCTGAGGCCAAATGAAAATGTGATACAATTCTAATGTCTTCACCCATGATAAAACTTACAATTGGCATCTTGAGTTTGACAGCATGTAAACCTGCCTTTGGTCTCACTTCTTCTGAGTCAGTAATATGGACATACCAAGGCCAAAGAAAGCTGAGACCAATGTTCACCTGCTGCTCTGCTTTGGTTACTGCACAAATTCCTTGAAATTTCAAGGGTTTATGGATATCTTGATGTCCTAGTGTCATTTTACTGACACTTACTAAACTTTCAAAAGACTTCCCTGCCTCAGATGGTCTTTTCTTTTTCTGACATGGAGCTACATCATTACCGCTGCCACCATGGCAACAAACAGGGAACCCCAAGGCAAACAGAGCAGCTCATCCCACAGACCTCATTATCATTACATGACAATGTTTATTTGAGCAACATACACAACATCCTCTGTGTCCAAAAGGCTGGGGTGGGAAGCCCAGCTTCCCCAACCATGCAGTGTGACTACCTGCAGCCAGCAAAAGCCATAATCATGCCAATCCTTTTCTGGGAATGTCTGTGAAGAGAATGCTGCCAAGCTCCTACCATCCCACCTTGCTCCCGCAGCTGGCAAGATGGACACATCCTCTGTGCAACACCTCTTGCATAACCAAGGACTGAATCTAGCCCTCAGTGTTTTTAGATAGCAAACTGAGCTGAAATACCTTTCATTACACAAGGAGGGTAACATGAATCCATTCCAAGTGTGTGGGGGCATCACATAAAGTCAATCAAGACAACTCACAGAAATAAGGGTGCAATTAAGGGGAAAATTCCCACATGGCTCAGCACAGGAAATGTTTTGCACAGGGAATGCAAGGGAAACAGAGCACCACATTTCTTCTCTAATTGTTTCCTGTTTACCTGAAAACTAGCATTGAAGGAACCCTACAAAGACAAACACCATAACTGCTATGAGCTGCCCAAGCTAATCAGGCCTGCAAAGAGAGGCCCAGACTATTCCTCAAGGACTGTTGTCTTCTTCTGTTTCAAATCCTCTCAGTCCTGGACTCTGAGGAACAGGTTTCAATATACAAAGCCCTTGTCTGCTGCCCATTGAGCACATTTAGGTTGTCATCTTTACACTTGGGAACCATGAGGAGTGATCCAAAAAGAGTAGACAGAATATAGCAAATTCCTCCTGGCCTTACAGGAAATAGAAGATTGAAGTCCCCTGCAAAGAAGCTAATTTTCTAAGCCTTTGAGATGTTAACAAGGAGGTTTTTTGCTGGACTCATTCTCCAGTCTTCCTGCTTATTTCCCAGGTATTTTAACTGGCCAAACTATATTGAACTGAACTAAATCTAATACAGAATTATGTAGTCATCCTAACAACAGTTAAAAGTACAGTGTCAGCAGATTAATCATTATGATCTTCTAAATTACTTAAAATTTGCCTTTTGTGAAAACTGTGGTTGAACCTAAAAACATCACAAAACCTGTGATTTCTCTCTCCCCACAAAGACATTGAATTGCAAAGAACAGATGGATCTCTGCACAGTTCTGCAAGGATGAGACTGAGGAAAGAGCACCCTGTGTCTTATGAGTTTGCAGTTGGGGTGGTCTATTGTTCTTCTACTGATAGATAGTAAAGAACAGCTTTATTGTAATTCTGTATTGGGTAGTCCAGTCTGGTCACAGGGCAGGTTACTGGATCACCTGTTGTTACTGAGGAATAGCTTCTGTAAAATCTAGGATATGATATTATCACCTCCTAGAAGGTTACCATTTAAATACAGAGCTAAGTCTGTCCCTAACTCTCTTGTGAAGTTCCATGCAGGGCATCCAGATTCCCACACATCATGTGTTAAAGTTTCAGTGCTCTCAGGAACTTGGCCACCTGATTTAACTGTATTCTGTCTGTAAGAAATCTTTGCTTTGGGAAAAGACTACTGCACCTGTATTTGGTCTGCTATGTCTACTGTATGATTAGGAGAGTTATTATGGTCCCATCCATGGAGAGCAAGAAGCAGCACTAAATAAGAGAAGAAAGTCTTGGTCTCTCAAGTAAAACTATTATTTTGAACTGAATAGTAATTGTATTAGAGATGAGCTGTTAGCAGAGAAAGGATGACTCTAACCACAGAACAACCTAAAGACAACAGTAATCTTTTTTGGAGAGCTTTTTCTGCAAGGTAAGAGCATTTCACATCTCATTAAAACATGAAATGGTTTTCTGCTTC
Source organism: Galbula dea (assembly GCA_013399015.1). NCBI lineage: Eukaryota > Metazoa > Chordata > Aves > Piciformes > Galbulidae > Galbula > Galbula dea. The sequence goes on from VWZX01000638.1 coordinate 18,737, forward strand.
TGGAAGTCTGTACTTTATGCTTTGCTTCTTGCTTATTCAACTTAAAACTTGGTCCTGACTTATGAATCTACCCACAAAAAAACACTTGATAATTTTGCCAACATATTCCAGCCCACATTGCTGCAATGGCACAAGTTTAAGAATTGGGTTTGGTCTCCCAAATTAACCTCTTATCAGACTTGGGACACCAAAAATGTGCTGTCCTACAGTGCTGCTGGAGAAGTTACAGAATAAAGTAATACAGAAAAGAACACTACCAGCAGTTGTTCTTCATTTCACTTGGAAAAAGTAACTGGGAAAGATTTAAACCTTCTCTAAATTCAGTGAAAATGATTTATCTAAACTTTAAAATGTATAGCATGTTGGGATTTCAGATCCAGTTCACATTTACTGTAAGAGATCAGTAAGAATCAAAACCAAAGAGTTTCAATATTCAGAAACTGTAATACATTTGAAACCTGGGCCTGACGTGAACCCTTCACTTTGTGCATTCAGATTTGCTGGAGCTTCATCTTCAGGTGAACTGGAAGCAGCTCCTAGAAAACATTGAAAGGGTCTCACCCCACATGGGACCACAGTCCAGGCTGGTATCAAATAAGATGCAATGCTGTTAAAACAGAGTCCACATAACACATGGGAAGTGGGAATGGGGGCTGACCCCCATGTGTCTGTGACTGCATGTGCAATAAAACTCTAGAAACCACTGCTTGCTACATTTGCTCTTGGACAGTGTCATTTAACTGAGACACTGCTGGGTGCCTCTCAAGGGTGGTGGTATTTTCTACTCAAGGGTGACAAAACAGTATTTGTCATTAGTGTGGCTGCAGCCTACTGGGCAACACACTAACCTTTGGTGAGGAGTCCTAACATAAACATAGTTATTTACCTCACTTGGGTTAGAAATAAGATTACCATTTAAATACATTTCAATATCTACTGAGATAAACTATTTCATAAAAGGGTTACCTAATGGCACAACTGGACACGACTCTCCACAAAGCCCTGGAGACTTTACAGAAGTGTTTATTACTTTTGTTTACAAGCCAAAGGGTTTTAAGTGAAACACATCATAACCTGAAAAAGGCGAGATGCATGCCAAGAAAGGCATCCAGACAGGGCACCAACACCAGGAACTGAAAACTCAAGCTTTGCTTAGAAGAGTTTCATCATACACACCTTAACCACTGAATTCAACCTGCCATTGCCCTTCATGAACTAACAAACTGCCAGGAAGAATTTAGAGGCATACTAATTATGGCATACTTGTAAAACAACAATTGTTTCAATATTTGCAAAAAAAAAATGTTTAGTACAACTTCTGCAAAAACCACCAAGATTTGAAAATGGAGAATACCCAAACTGGTGCTTCCACTTGGTGCAAAAGTATTTTGTCACAGCTGGGGAAGAGTTAAAGAGCAAAATCTGTCTTGTGCAAGTACCCGCAATATGATTGCAGTACATCTCTGCAGCATCCACATCAGCACCTCTTCAGACTCAAGTAGATTTAAACAGAGACTAAGAGGTTATTTACTCATAAATCAGGTGAATATGTAAATCCCAGGATTTGCATACACTACCTCAAGTTTTTAGATGATGAAAGTTGATCCAAGCAAGGTCAGAAGGCATGCAATGCCAATATACACTTAAGAGAGAAAGAGACAGAAAAACTTGACAAAATATTTAGGAAAATCACATAAGGATTATCTCTTCAAGAGAATCAAGACTTCATGTAGCTGTAAATCTCTTCTCTGTTTAATTTAGTTTTCTTAAACAGCTGCTCATGTTGAAGAAGAAAACTTGTTCTATAGCATTAGTGGAAGCTTTACCTCAGCAAAGCATGGCAGGGCTGGGTTTGCTTCCTGAAACACAACAGCAAAAAAGCCAAACCATAGTGGCCACAGGCAGAGACTTAAAAGCTCTTTTGTACGTGTTTCTGGTACCAACCACAAAAGGTATCCCTCCAAAGAGATGAACAGTCAGTTGGAAGATGCTCTCATTGTTTAGCTGCAGTGATACACCTGCAATTCTGACTAAACCAGGAAATCATGAGTAATCTTTACTTTAAAGATGAAACATTGATTCTATTTTTTAAATAAAGCAGATGTATGTGTAATGTTCTTTTAGTTTAAAACCTGGCTTACAAGATCAAAATGCCTGAACCCTGCAGTACTACCAAATCCTAGCTAGATTAATTTTTAATCACTGCAAATCAGGATAGAAATTGCCAGCTAGCAGAGGGCAGATTAAACGTTAATGTAGACCAGAAACTTTGAAACTTCAAATTGAATTGATGCAGAAGCACTCTTATGCCAAAAGAAAGGCTGTCCAAACAACACAGAAAGAAATGGTGGCTGATACTTATTCTGTTGTGCTCTAACCAGCAGGATGTTTCCCCCTAGGAATCAAAAGAGGGTTGGAAGCATCCTGAGCTAGGCTTCATTTCAGTGAACAAGGTTGTATGGTCTGCCAGGCGGCTTCTTGGACCTCCTTGGTATTTCAGGCCCCATTTGAACCAAACCAAATCTCTCTCCCCATCAGCCTTCTACCCAGTGCTTCTGGCTGGCAGACACATAGAGGCATCCTTTTCAAAGTCAGCCATTGAGGCTTCTTACAACTACAGCATCAGGCTTCATTCTGCAAATGGTTTTCAATTTTAGTCCAAATGCAGAGCTGACATCTACACTGGTTAATAGCAGAAAGGAATTAACCAAGCATCTGGGAAATATAGGTACTTTTTTCAGAGAGCTGCAAAGTATGAAGCTTTAAAAAGTATCAACATGTTGTGTAGGAAAGTAAGTAGTAGTGGATTAAATACAGAATCATAGGAGGGTTAGAGTTGGAAGGAACCTAGTAATTTAGTTAACAAGTTCAACCTCCCTGCTGCAAGCAGGAAGGGAACCCTGTTCAACCTGACCTTGAATATTTCCAGAGATGGGACATCCACCAGCTCTCTGGGCAACCTGTTCCAGGTCTCACCACCCTTATTGTGAAAAATTTCTTCCTTATATTCAGTCTAAATCTTCCCTCCTTTAGTTTACATCCAGTCCCTGTCAACAGGACTTGCTAAAAAGACTTCCTCTATCTTTCTTACAGGCTCCCTTTAAGTACTGACAGGCCACAATAAGATCTCCCCACAACCTTCTCTTCTCCAGGCTGAACAACCCCAACTCTCTCAGCCTTTCCTCATAGGAAAGGTGCTTCAATGCTCTTATCATTTTTGTGGCCCTGCTCTGGACCTGCTCCAACAGGTTCATGTCTTTCTTATGATGAAGACTCCAGAGCTGGATGAAGCACTCCAGGTGGGATCCCACCAAAGCAGAGCAGAGGTGCAGAATCACCTCCCTCAATCTACCGGCCATGCTTCTTTTGATGTAGCCCAGGATTCAGTTAGCCTTCTGTGCTGCGAGCACATATTTTCAGCTCATGTCAAGGTTTTCATCCAGCAGTACCCCTAAGTCCCTCTCCTCATGGATACTCTCAATCATATCATTTCCCAACCTGAAATCAAGGACTGCCCTGAACCAGATGCAGGACCTTGCATTTGGCCTTGTTGAATCTCCTGAGGGTCACACAGGCTCACTTCTCAAGCTTGTCCAGGTCCCTCTGGATGGCATCCCATCCCTCAGGCATGAAAACTGCTAAAGGTCTATTAAGCTCATTAAAATTCACTTAACTCAGTCTTAACAACCTCTAACTGCATTAAGATGTCTGAACATACTTGTAAAATAAACAGCTGGAAAATCTAACCTGACTATCCAGAGAACTAATATATGGGTATTTCCTTGACTCTACCCACAGTGCAAAGCATCTTGAGAGGTACAGATCTCTTCCCTTATCTTAAATGGAAAGTGAAGTGGCCAGTTTTGGGCCAAGGAGAGGATGTGGCAGGAAGCTGTAGTGGCAGCAGTTCAAGGGCCAACAAGGGTGAGAGCAGGCTTAAGGTTTCCAGCCTGCAAGGGTACTCTGCTAAGGCAATGAAGCCTCTTTCCTGAGTCACTAAAAGAGGAGATTTGAAAGCTGAGTGGCAAAGTCCTGGTTTCCATTTTAAACTCTGCACTGAAACAGCTTTCATCCCAGAAATTCATCATGCAGCTGCACAAGGGGACATAAAAATGCTACTGGGAGCAGGTGCTGCAGTCTGGAGGTGGAGAAGGGTTCATCTGCTCCAGTACCACTGCTCACCTCATCCTGTGACAGAGTGCCATGCTGAAGAAAAAGCTTAGTGCTCACCTTAGGCGACAGAAATGAAGAAATACTTTAGTGCAGCAGATCTCAACAGAGTACGTGCTACCACTTACTGACAAAGGTAAGGCATCTTTTTTTAAAGCTCTCATATTACTGTCTGTTCAGGGACTGGTTTCTGTTCACTTGGGTAAAATGTCTAAATCCATGGTTTACAAACAAACAATGCCAGATGCTCTTTGCCAATGAATAAAACAGAAATTCAGAGGAACCTGGGAGAGAGAAGATAGACTAAGTTAATGTAAAACACCTCTGCTCATCATTTAGTGCTCAGTGCATGGGACCAAGGTGACAGGCACAGCTTTTGAGAATCAGTAAAAGTGGGAAGAGTACAAGCACATACCCTCCTGATATTGTCTGCATATATATTTGGTCCAAAAGGTATCCAGAATCAATGACAAAAATGTAAATCCAGAAGTGAGTAAAGCCAGTCACAATTCCTTAGCATTGCCTCTGAAATTCCTGGAGGGCTTTCAGAGCTTAGTTCAAGAAGCTGACAGTCATTTCTCTATGAAGAAACAGCTAACAGGAGAAGACACCAGAGAAGGTGCATGTTGAATGCCCTCCAGCACTTACAGAAGTCACAACCAACAATGCCAAGATTTTCAAACCCAGAATTCCTGTTTGCAAATGTTACATATTGCTGATCAAACTCAGCCTGGAATAATGAAACCTGCAATAAGAAATACCATAAATACTGCTTAGCTTGAGAAAATCAATTGTGCCTAAAAAGAATCAAAAAGGCAGTCCTTCCCAGGTTGAAGTTCTTAAAGCAATGTCACCATTCCCAGACACTCAGAAGAGTGCCTCTGTTCAGCTGCCACGGTGCAGAATCAGTAGACAGGAGGTGGCGTTTCAAGGCAGAGAAGGTTTTGAAGGCACCGCTGGTGCTGGGTTCTGCTTAGTGACATTGGGGAGCGCTGTCTGTGAGCAGGAAAAGGCACACTTCACTTGCAGCAATGCTATTGCAAGGTGATGCTGTGTGGTATCACCTCCTGGGAATTCATATAGTGCTCTTTGAACCACGAGGGAATAAGCTGTCTATTAACTAGTTCCCTTGTAATTGGCCATGCAATGTCATTCCTTACATAAGGATTGCTGGGGAAAAAGCTGGACATCATCTGATTAAAAACAATGAGAAAAGAGTGTTATGTGATGGCAAGTTCAAACTAGCCCTAAACAAGCTGGACAAGAAAAACAAATGGTGGTCTATTCAGAACAGATGCAGAAGACAAGATAGTTGCAACAGTCTGGGATATATACAGACAAAATTTAGGAGCCTGAGCTGTAAAAGGAAAAAAACCTGAAGATATAATTGTCCTTGCATATTAACCTGGGTCTTCAAACAGCTGGAGAATGTCCAAAGAAGCGAAATGAAGCTGGTGAAGGATCTAGAGCACAAGTCTCATGAGGAGCACCTGAAGGAAACGCAGATGTTTAGTCTGGAGAAGAGGAGGCTCAGGGGAGACCTCGCTTATGACAACTATCTAAAAGGAGGTTGGAGTGAGGTGGGGGTCAGTCTCCTCTCCCAGCTACCTAGTGATAGGACAAGAGGAAATGGCTTCAAGTTGCACCGGGGAGGCTCAGTTTGGATATCTTCACTGAAAGAGTGGTTAAGCATTGGAACAGGCTGCCCAGGGAAGTGCTGGAGTCACTGTCCCCACAGGTGTTCAAAAAACATGCAGACGTGGCACTTTGTAAGACGGTTCAGTGGCACTGGGTCGACAGGTGGACATTATGATCTTGAGGTCTTTTGCAACCTTAATGATTTTATGAGTCTGTGATTCTGTGAGCATTGCGTAAGCCCACGGGTATTTGAGAAAACACGCAGGAAATGAGCCATGCCTCCAGAAGTACGTGAGCGCTGCACATCAAGAACAGATATCCTTTGAAGTGGCAGAAGACACAGACACTTAGTGGCTTAGGTGAAAGATCAAAATGGGAAAGCAAGCAGGGCTCCTAGGGAACAGAGCTGCTGCCGCTCACTCGGAGAGGAGGAGTCGACGACCTTTCAGGAGCACCCTACAACCAGGGTGTGTGGTAAGCAGGGCTTTTTATCACCCATACATGTGGAAAAGCAGGACACCAGGGACCTGGAAGCTTTGCCACAGTTCTTGGCCATGCCCATGTGTGAGTCTGAATGTACTTTCAGACACAAGGTGCTTGTGTTGGTGTCTTCTACAGGTGAAAAGCACAGACTGGACTTAAATTAATCTGTCAAAATAGCACTGGAGAGTAGGACCCAAAGAGACAGTAAAACTGAATGCAGCTGGTGGTGGCAAGTCCCAGGCAGTGATGCTGGGGATGGCCCTGCCCGAGAGCAACATTCCATAGCCCTCCCTCTCATGCAGAGGTGGAGGGGGTCAGTTCCTGTGCTCTGCTGCTATTATTCACTTACGGGTGAATTATATTAACATTTGAATCTTAATGATCTAAGTGATCTACATTTAGATACCTCCCACCACCATGGGAGCCAAAGACAAACACACTGATTATGCAGTGTCTGGAGCACAGCCCTAGTAACAGAGATAAAAATCAACACAGGCAGGGAACAAGAAAGAAAAAGGCAGTGCAAGGGTGAGTCAGCAAATGTAAGCAATATGTTAGTCAGGAGAGTATTTCTGAATGTACCGTGAGGTTGCTCACACTGCAGACAAAGTCACATCCCTGATGACCTGGCTGACATACCACCCCGGTGTGAGGGCCACCTCCCTTTTGCAAGAAGGCCTCTCCATTTTCATACTGTTTTGGGGAAGGCTTTAACACAGATTTCTTCCTTCGTCCCCCACCTTAATTCTGGGAAAGGAAAAAACCTGTGCCATGTTTAGAAAGACAGAGGGTTGAGCGTGTGGAAATCTGGTAAAGCAGGGGAGGCCGGCTGGGCTGCTGTGTCAGGTGTCAGGATAAAGGCTGCAGGTTTCCAGGATTAGCCTGATCACTTTACAGGCCATGAAATTACCCAGTGCTCTGGCTCAGCTTGCGTTTCTCTGCAAAAGAAGTGACTTAGTGCCTGGGAGGACCATGGCAAGCAACATGCCCTCCTCAGAGGGTGGACCTGTCCCTGTGTAAATGGCCACCGGATGGCAAGTCTGAACCTCTCCTCTCTCGGGTCACACGAATCACAAATGACTATGTGGAATTCAATGGACACAGCTGCAGAAAGCAGTGAGTGGGAAGGCAAAGCAAGGTAAAAGGCCGGGAAGTTTTACAAAAGTCACTGGATCTCAAGTCATCAGTAAGTGTATTTGCAGTTTTTCTCATCTAAATCCTGGTTTTCTGTCACTTTAAAAATGCAGACTCTAATTAACTCATATTCTTACACATTCTGGCACCCAGAAGAGAATACTTGCTTTTGTAAATGATATTTATAAAGCAAGTGCTATTTAATACCTGCTTAACATATCCATAACCTTCAAAATGTCTCCTATGAGTCAACACACCCTGACTCAAACTGAAAGTTTTTTCTCCTTTCTGTTCTCTAAGGCTTTCTCCAGTGTACAGCCACTACCCCAGAGCATAGAAGGCAGCTTAAACACCTTCATGCATTCAACTGGTTCAACACTGGAGATGGATAGTTTCATTCTGGAAGAGGAGCACCTGCATAAGGAGTACTGCATGTAAGCCAATCTCTGAGAAACAAGTCCTTGTCTGTTTAATCTTCAACCTTTCCAGTGATCCCACACGTTACCATTTACTCCATAGCCAGACCCTTCATTTACGTCTTCTTGATCTGTATTCCTGCAGGAAGCCTGCAGGATAGCAGCTTATTCCAACTTCAACAGCACTCACATCTCTCTCTGAATCAAAGCTACAGCTAACACTACAGCCACTTCATGTACTCGTGCATAAAAATTTACATCTCCTTCCCATTCAAGTCACAGGCATGTCTGCCACTGACTTGGATGAATCCCAGACCCCAATTTTAATAAGTGAAGGTCCTTGAAAGTCTGTAGTTCTCAGGGTGGGTGCCTTACCCTCTCTTTGAATGAAGCAGGTTGAGTGGGATAGTCTAGGGACCAGATCACAAGGCATTATCATAGCAGACTACAAGATCCAGTTAGAGAGAGAAGTTTGTGTAATTCACAACTTATCCCTCCACATGTAGCTAGAAAGAAACTGCTTAGACTGCATGGCTGCAATATTCTGGGCACATGAGCCAAAAGCACCTCAGCACACAAGTTCTTATGGGCACTAAACGCCAAAGGAAAAATCATCTCCATGCTGTGCTGTGTCTGGGGCTACTTTCAGGAAAGCTAGGCAGGCAGCCTCTGGGCAAGGCAGCTGGGGCAATCTGACCATTTACTGCCTCCACCTGTCCCTTCCACTCTTCCATAGCAGGTCATGGCCCCAGAAGTCATCACAGGCAGCCCTGGCAGAGGTGGCCAGTTCACATAACTGTAGCAGGAGTTGTATCTGTGTGGCATGAGGCGAAAGTCGAGCCCTGAGAAGCTACTCCAGTGCCAGCAAACCCAAACCAACTCACCTTGACACTACCCCCTTGTTCAGTCAGAGTGACAGGGAGACTGTCCCTGTTGCCTAACAGGCTGTTTGTCATTCAAAGGGCAGGATTTCATCCAGCAGCCTGGGAAAGCGCATGATGGTACGAAGTTTATATCTGACATGTTTTAGCTTAATGTATGCACAATGGCAGGCTCTCAAAAGTGCTGGAAACCCAAGTCTTGCTTTCTTTTAATGTCATATTGGACTTAAGAGCTAAGCAGAGAGACTTCAGCTGAAAGTCAGTGGAATTGGTGATTCTAATCAGGCAAGACTCCAGTACAATGGCTTTGGGCAGCTCTCAGAGCAGCCCTCATACTGTACAGATCCACCACTGTCAGAGCATCCCTCTGTGTTACACTATAGAGCCTTTTGTCATTAAAGCATCTAACTCACCAAGAATGTGACTGTGGGATTCAGTCTAGACCTTAGCAAAGGGCAAAAAGACACTAAAACGATGTAACTCTCCACAGTGATACAGTGAACACAAGTGTCCCTCTTTCAAGATACACAGCTATTTTAACTATACAAGAGCTCCTTGAAATTCAACCCAGTCAAGACTCATTCTTGAAAATGTAAACAAGGCAAATGGGTTAAAGATGTCTGATATCCCCAGTAAACAGAAAAAACACTATCTAGTTTAATGGAAAAGTGCCTAACTCTGCCACCAATAAACGCATCGCAACTAAGGTCACCATGACATAGCCCAAGACAAAATGCTACAACATAATCTTCAAAAGCCTCCCTCAACTGTGTATGTCATTTTAACTGATGCAATTCAAAACTGCTCACTGTACTCACAACAGTTCCTCGAGGTAAACCAAAGGACCACCCTCACTATCTTACATCCTGTGCATATGCCACCAGCATTTCATTAGGGAAGATGCTTCATGACACCACAACAGCTAAGGCGAGGAGACCATTAGGAAAGCCTGAGGTCAAAATCTGCATTCCCAGCTTTAATGCTGATACATGATAGATGCTAACATCCTTTTGTGTTATGCTAGCTCATTTTCCTTCTCGATCAAGGGTGTGCTACTACAGAAAGCACAGGGAGGAGCTCTGCTCATTTACCATGCAGTAAAAAGCTGTGGTAGCTTTTACAATTACTGTTTGTCTCCAATCTCTAGATTGCCCATATTATCAGCCTGGTGTGTACTTTTTTCTTAATGTAGACATCATCTCTTTCTCTTCATATTCTTCTAGCATCTCTTCCAATTATTCCATTTACACTAATGACCATTTCAAAATACATGAATTGTCATAACTATACATTCCAGATGCTACATTCCATTGAGCCAACACATACAAGTTTAGGAACTGAATCTCCTACATTGAAACCAACAAAGTATTACGGTAGACTTCATTTAGGATTCTTCCAGCTAGTGACCGGAAACAGGTATTTAAAAGAGAGGCCCCTTTTATACCAGGATATAATGGGGGCTGAGGAAAGCTACAAGCAGGCATTATTTTCTGTAGTTATTGCCCCATTCCAGAAATCAAGCAACAAGTAACTTCATTAGAAGGAGGCAGCAGGACTACCCCAATGCAGTACTTTTTCTGTCTGTCTGGAGACAGCTCGGGTCTCGGCCTGCGCTTCCCAGATCCATCAAGCCCAGTACGGAAACACATACCAACTGTTCCCCACTGCGCAGGGGTTTTTGTGCAAGCATGCGGGGCTTCCCCAGCCACCCACACTGCCAGCTTGACTGTTCCTAAATGGGAAAGATACACAGAAAATGAAAGAAGGAAGGAGAAAGGGTGATAAAAAGGAAAAACCAAATAGACACCTGAAAAAAGAAGAAAGTGCATCGTGGGGGAGAAAGAAAGAAGAATGGCTGGAAGTAGCTATGGCCCAATTAGATCCCTGGAGTCTCTCTATATATTCGGTGCAGAGAAGAGAGAGGTTTTAGGATGCAACATATCTCTCTCAGCTCCCTATTTCAGGAGGAGATGACTCAGACAACTTACGTAGCAGGTGTCTATGCATGGTCAGACAAATCCCATCACCAGTGCCTGCAGGCTGCTCAAAAGACTGAATGACTGAACAATAACATAAACTGTCTGTAATCACCAAATACCAGAATCCTGGTCATGATCCTGAGCAGGATCAAAAGACCTAGAGTGGAGGAATCTGGGAAAGGCATGCGCCATCTTTACAGAGAGGTAGCATTACACAAGGACCATCTCATGAACACCTAGGGCCAGGTTTTCAAAACGTTTCCTTCAGTAAAACATTTTCTTTCATTTCCTAACAAGCGTGAGCATCCTGCCTTGTGACAGTCTCACTCTAAGTGTAGCAAGAGGAAAAGCTGGTGTTGATCCTATCCTTCATACTAAAGTTTAAAATTTTCCATGATGTAAGCACTGATGTAGGAGGGGAGATCTTGGAAAATAACAGAAAGATTATGGCAAATTGTTGAAAATGAAAAAAATACATTTCAGTTGTGGTATTAGGAGCCAGTGACTAAGGACATCAACTGAGGATTCCTTTCAGTGCTGTAACAGTACAATAACCAAAACCCATGGTGTTTGGCTGTCTGGACTCATCCTCCCTGCACTGGGACAGATGCTAAACTGCCCACTGGGTCACTGGAATGCTGGCAATATAGTTGCACAGTTCTGGCTCTCATAGACCAAGCAATCATTTACCAAACCCTTTTAAACATTACAAATTATTTTTGTCTGCCTGGGCTACTACTAGTCTTAAACTAAACCCAAAGATGTTAGGGACAAGACAAAGATTTCTTCATAGCATCCATGAACAGTGCCTTGCACATGGTGAATCTCGCCTAGCATCAAAGCCCCGGAAACACCACAGTATGTAGGATTGCTGGGCATTAGCAGCATGAACTGCCAAACCAAGTAAGATTTAAAAAGAATGGATTTAACTCCACAGTATTTACAGAGTGCTGAAACAACAAATAATGACTTAACAAAATAAACCAATGGTCTGTGTATGCAGAGTCACTGCAAGAGACAATGTCACTTCCAGAAAGTTCTGGCATGACTGCTATCAAAAATAGTATTTTCTTTATCAGGCATGTAATTAAAACAGGGTATTGAAGCACATAGAAGCAATCAGGTCAGATCAAGGATTGAACTAGGTCAGTATCTTGTTTCAGACAGTGGCCAACATCAATACCTTATGAACAAATGTAACGGGTCAACGCCCTCACAAAATAAAGACAACATTATGCATCTCAAAATACTTCTACCTGCTAAATAACCTGTTTCATCAGGGGTCTGCAATTAACGCTATGCATTCTCATCAGCAGTTCCACTTAGCACATCCTCACAGCCTCAGCTTTTACCTACAAAACACAGTGAAATCATCACAGGGTTGCTGGGTTTGAGTAAGTCACCCATGAGCATGGAGATGCACACACACAAGGGCCGGGTTCCTGTCCACATCTGAGAAAGAAGATCCAGCAAGTCCCCCCCCAAAGATTAGACTTTGAGGTCTACCGTGGCCGAGGGCAGTTGTCAGTCCCAGAGCTACTATGTCAATGGAGTCTTCATTAAAGTGAAGGTAACTAAGGCAGACAAGAGCATCTAGACATCACCATGGTGTACAAAATAGCTTGGAGTTTTATGCTTGGCCATCAAACCAAGGAAGGTGAAGAAACAAGTAAGGAACTGAAATGTCAGGTGTCCACAAGATTTCCTGCTAATAACCAACACCTCTCCTTCACTGTGACCTGCAAAGACATGGAGAAGTCAGCACCTTCAGGGAAAACAAAAAGGAAGAAAACCCACGACTTTTACCTGCCTGGAGATTTCATATGTTGGAAACCACAAAATTCCCACTACTATTTACAGAGGACCTGCATTCAGCAGATGCACGGCAGGAGACCTAGAGGGAAAATTCCCAGATAAAGCTAAAAGGAAAATTTCATAAGGAAAAAGCCAAACTTTGTAAATATTTGTTAATAAGTCCACTATCTGAATGGGACAGTGTAGTAACTTTGGCATCCTGCACTTGTTTACACTTAGGGGATTTTAATATCATCTTAAGTACCTCTTACTGGTTCTAAACAAAAAATAAAAGAACAAAAAACAATACAAAAAATATAATCCTGCTGTTTTTACTGAGATGACCTTGGCCCTTTCTTTCTTCCCCTTAAAATGTTAATTGGGACAACCTGGGATTGCTCTTTTCAGGGACAGTTACACTACTGATGGCTCAAGACATACAAAGCACATATTTGTACATAAATAATGCTCTTCACCAACCTTAAGTTTTATGTCCAGGGGTAACTGAGGCCATCCAATATCAAAACCAACACATTAAATTTGAGAAGCTCATAATCATGGATGATGTCTAATTGATTTTTCACTCAATTTGCAGGCTTCATATGCAACAAATTTTAAAACTTCCATTTAAAAATTTATCATCAGAAGATGCTGAATAATCTGAAGCTTTATTTGACTATTTGAAGGGTGGTTCCTTCCATAAGTTTACAATTAATGGTCTGGACTCTTGCAGCTTAATCCCATGATACAACAATAAACTGCATTGCCTTTGATACTACAGTAGCAATTCTTACTCATCAGTTACCACAATCAAGGAGACAAACTTTGCCCCACATCCTTGGTAAGAATAAATATCCCTCAGCCTACCGCCATGCAAGTGTAAAGCTGCACAGCAATATTGTAAGACCATCATGTTTTCTGTACTGTTTCAATGTAGTTACTCATAGACGTCTTACACCTCAGGATCACCTTTGTGACATGGTAAAGAAACAACCTGGAATATCCCCAGAAAGGAACTGTTCACCATTTTACAGCTGAGGAACTGAGGCACAAAGAGCAATTTTCAGAGACGAGACAGGTCCCTGATTTCCACTGAAGTCACGGGGCTACAACAGTTTTCAAAGAACTGGGCCTGACTGACTCATGTCTGACTTGTACAAGGTGGCTATGTCTGCATTCAGTTTGAAGTCAGGTTCCCCACATCCTCAGAAATTTATCATTCATGTCGTAAATGAACTACTATATGTACTCTACAAAGCCCCAAGTTCCCTGGCATGAAGTAAACCACTGACTTGCATCACCTTTTCTTCTTCCCCACTACAGCTTTTCCAACAGAAGAGCAAGGACTCCTCAGTAGATGCAAGATCTGCCCTTCATTTCATCATTTCATGGCATGTCTGCTCTGCAGGATCTGCGTCCATTCCCTAGCCACACCGAGGTAATGGTCATTTGGAGTCATTCCACTTTGCTCCTAGTCCTTAAGTAAGAAAGACTCACAACAACCAAAGGATAACATGTCCTCATAAAAGTCAGCAAGACTTGCAATTCAAGGTTTGCAATGGACCCCATAATACAAAGCACACAGTGAAAGGTGGTATCAGGTACCGTTGCTACTTTGGATCCAAAAGCAGGAATAATCACATTGGCAAGCCCTGCACATCAAGTGATACAATTTTCTCCTTCAATTAGCCTGGGTACTATCATAGCCCCACTCTTTCCCATTCTGCTGCCAACTGCAGAACACTAACCTGCAGAGCATGCCACCAGGCTGCACTGGCCTCCCTGCAAACCCAGCCCCAGGGGACATGACCCTGTGACATGAAGAGAAACAGCATGGCTTGTAGTAACAGTAGTCTGGGATGATTTGCTCAGGCACAGGCCATCACCGTGCTAGGCACTGTGTAGACAGAGAGTAAATGCAAAATCCTTCTACTCCAACCAGGGACAAGGCTCAAGTGGTCTGACAAAATGGCTCACAAGGAAAAAGTATTGGCTAGCAATATGTGGGTAATGTGGCTACACAAACAGCTCACATGTTGATACAGGCTGAGTCAGTGAAAAGTTTATTTTACATTTTCAGCCAATGCTAATTTACATTTTAAAATAATAGTATATTTTAACCTCTGCCCATTTCCATTAAAGAAAAAGCATCTAAACTCTCTTGATCAAGCTTTCCAAAGTGTTTTACATCATCTTGCCTTGTGCAGTCCCAGTAGGCTCTGTACTACAAAATCATTCTCAAAGCTGCAGAAAGCTCCCTAAGCACAATTAAAGTTTACCCTCAAAGCAAAAAAGACACCCAAGCTCTGTGCCTCCAATATCTCCAGCTCTGTACTGCCAACACCTTTACAGAGAAGAGTCTGCATTATCCATCAGTGTGCCCCCTTCCCTTGACCCCAATGCACCAGGGGTACCAGCCTGCCAGTGCTAACAGTCATGAAGACAGAAATACTATAGCCTTTCCCTTACAAATTTCCCCCCTTTTTACCTCTATATATATTGCTGAGAGTCTGCAGATCAAAATCAGCTACAAAGGGTTTGGGATCAACTCTTGAGCAAGGGGCATAGACTGTGCAATGGCATAAAGGAATAAAAAAGTACAAAACATTCTTTTATTCCTAGTACCACTATAGATGGCTGTGGAGAAGAGAATGATGGCAAATGCAGTGCATAAATTTGAGAGTTAAATACTCAGCTAGACCAACACTCTCTGCTGAGACCAATGGGAATGTGACCATATTTGACTGTTTAAGGAGCAGCAGATGTACAGGACATGAATGCTCATTGTGTTCTCAGCAGTGGGGTCAGGAAAAAGGCCAGTTACGTTAGGTGTTGCAGAAAATGGAGTAATTGAGACCCCTAGTGCAATGAGTTACATGCAGAGATCTCCTGCTTACCCTGAGCCCCATTAAATGCAACATCTAAAACAATATGGAGTTCATCAAATGACTAGGATCCAACAAATTATTGTAGCCTATCTACAGTGTTTCTCTTACCAGATTGTGGACAAACACATTGCACCTGTTTGAGGGAGGAAGAGAATATGGAAGCTATTCCTATGTAAATGTTATTCACTGCTTTTAAAGAAGACAGGTTATAAATATTTCTAGGTTGCAATGGATGTGCACCTGTAGTGTTTGCCTCAGAAAAACTAACAGGAGGAAAAAGCACACCAACCTAAATAACCATGGCTTACTATCAAAGTATGATAAAATACTGGCAGTCAGGAAAGGAATGCTGCTGCAGTGCCTTGGAAGAGCCCAGAAGCATGGGAATCTGACAGTGAAACAGCCAAAAGCATCATAAGTGCTCACATGGAAACTGCTGTCTTCATGGGGCAATGACCTTACCCAAGGTGCAGAAGAGCCTGTAGAAGTTGATTTCAGGTTGCACTTTTGCCAGGACTGAGCAAGTAGAGATGATGCCATATCCAGAAACGATAATCAGCTCATGCTGACCCAACAGCCCTAACACCACCTCAGTGTGAAGCTACAGCTTGGCAAACAGGAAAGTTGGACCAGCATGTTGGGTGCCTCCTCCCACTGATTTCACATGGATTTAACCACGGAAGGAGTCTGTCTGTCTAGCTCTGCATGTGTGCCTGCACCTACAAGATAGCAGAAATAGCCACAGAGGTGAAAACACCATCTTCCAGGGGGAAAAATCCCTGTGATTTAACAGGGTCAGGGTGTTTAGAGGAGAAAGAAGATAGCTGAGCACCCTGCACCCCAATCCCAGGAAAAATCAGCTTCTTCTCATCACTCCTTTGACCATCCACAAGAAGCATCCTGACTCCAGGGGCTCATGCCACCACTTGCTACTCCACCTGTGTTTGCACAATACTCCTCTGCCTTCACAATGTATGCCTACTTAAGTATTTGAGCTACTCTTTCAAAAGTGCCAAAATAATTCAGTGTCCTGTATCCTACCCCAAGCCAAAATGCTCTTGAATGTCCACGCTCACTTTTGAAAATTATGGCAAGCTCCTAACCTACTTCTTGCTCCATTCTTACAAGTTTATAATTCCCATAAGCATATGGTGTTTCACAAAGCAGAACAGATCACTCTCAAGGGGCTTAAAAATTAATGATGCAACATCATGAGAGACATGTTTATACTCTGAGGACAGAGCAAGTAAAAGGCCAATGCCTGTTTCAGTGTATGCTGAATCCTGAACACATTGATGTATTTATCTTCAGGATGACATCTGTGCAATACCATCTCATATTCTGAAGGAGTCAATGCTCTGTGGTACTCCAATCCCAATACTCCAATACATTGGCCTTTTGCTCAGAAAGGCCTGCAGTATGGAGGAAAGGCAAAGGAGCAAGTATCCTCTAATCTCTGCAGCACCAAAACTGCCCTGCACTGGTGGCCCTGTCAGCTTTATGGTCAGTTTGCACAAGGAAAGCACCAAAAAACCCCTCTGGAAAATCAAATGTGGAGGTGGCTAAGCTCTTATGCTGACTGAATTTTGCTCAAGTAAAACAGTCTCTCTGTGATAAAGAGCAACTCATATATCTTCCCTTTTGAGTCCTTGCTGCAGCACAGAGAGGACAGGGTGACTGCAGTGTCCCCTCCACATGCTTCACTGGCATTTATTGAGAGCTCAGGGGAAAAAAAAAACCAAAACAAAATTCCAAACCAACCAACCAACAAAAACCACCAAAAACAAACAAAAAGCAAACCAAACCAAAACAAGAACAAAAATAAAAAAACTAAAAAACAAAAAGCAAACCAAACAAAAAGAAAATCCCTAATTTACATCCATTTTTGGCTGCCACACACGTATGCCTGGAGAGATAGACACACAGCCTCTCACTCTTGACTTCTGCATGAGGTAAGAGTAGCTTAAGTGGATGAGGGAAGCTTGTTCTGCATTTAGGAAACAAATCTGTCTAGGGTGATGGTGCTTGTGTGAATTCTTAAAAGGCAAGTGCATTTTCAAATCCAAATTAACTGACCCTTGGCTCTCCCACATCTATCTCCGGGTTTGCCAGAAAGAGAATCACACCAAAAGATAAATTTCTCTCAGCATTGGCTGCACTTTCTGCCTCTCACCACATAAAAGTTTTAAAAGGTTAAAAATAACTTCCTGCACCAGGAAGCTTTTTTCAAATATGCAAACATTTATACTTATCTGAAGTTTACAAAGTTAATTTCAGAGTCAATTTTGAGTCACCAGAGCCCTTTAAAACGAAAAAAATGCCTAGCTGCCCTTATGCAGTGCTCCTCTCATTACTATGCTCCTCTCTTTACTGAAAGCTCCAGAATAACAGTCAGTTTCTGCAGCAGAGCCCCACAGCATCTTTGGGGAATAACCAGCTCTGCTTTCATCCTGCTTTCCATCCTGCTTGTCCTTCTCTGCTCTGACTCCTTGGATCTTGCTACTACCTGTAAGCATGCTGCTGGCTGCCAAGGGTTAAACCTTGACTTTTCAGGTAGAAAAAACAAGAGAGGAAACAGCCAGAAAAGGCAAAGAAAGAAGCAAGAAGAGCCTGGTGGAGGGCTGCAACGGTGCTGGGGGTAGCACCGGCCGGAGCTCTGCCGCAGCCAGCAGAGCAGCAAAGGAAAAGTTTCTGTGATTTTAGGCAAGCCCTAGCGTGATGTCATCTTGCCCAGATAATCTCAGTGCAGTCAGCACAGGCCTCCTGCCTCCCCATTGGTGAGCCCCTCGTCAGCAGACATCTGAAGATAATTATTATTGGCCAGACAATTATAACAGGAACAACTGTCACTTCGTGCTGATGCTTGAACCTGGCACTCTGCAGCATGATGGAGAAGAACTCCGGTGGTCCATGCATTCTGCCACTTCTGCTTTCCTAAGCACCAGCCAGTTTTTGCTACCTTACTGGCTGCAGCTGGGAATCAGGATCTCAGTGCTGCAACCCTTTTTGCTTTATGTCTGACTGAACTGTGAATTCCCTGCAAAAACAGTAATGTATTTATTCACAAGAAATAAAGGACTAGAGCTGCATTAACTCTCACGCAGCAGTTTAAGGAAAAAAAAAATCCTCAGCAGATTATTTTCTTCATCCCTCCTCTCTGTTTGAAGAGGTTTGGGAGGAGGTGCTGGGAGAATCTGAATTGAGAAATCATTTCAAGCAATTATTTTAATAAACATTTGGCTTAATCCTCATCATATCAAAATCAAACCTCCTATGGCCTGAGCAAGGTAAGATATTGTGTCTTATTTTAAAGTGATATTGTATCTTACATTCAAAGGTACCTGAGGGTAAATGTACATCAACAACAGCTTTCCTGCAACATAAAGCACAAGGAGTTTCATGAGATCCATGTACTCTCATGAAAACTTGTCATTGCTTGTTTAGGGAAGACAATTGGCAGCTCCTGCCCTGAGAGACCAGCAGGCTGCTGGTCTGCCTTTGCAGCCTGCAACATCGCTTTGCCATTTACTCCCCCCTGCAGGACAGCCAGGCAGTCTGGGGGCTATACCATAAGGGTGGGCACACACATAAAGCCAAGCATTCAAGGAAGCACAAAAACCATCAGCTTTTAAGTATCACAGAACAGACTACTCATTTTTACTCTGTGTCAAACAGTACCCTCTTTACAGCACTGCCCATCTAGGCCCAGACTCTAAAGAGACGTCAGTGTGGTGCGCTGGATGCTGGATGGGGGCCTCCCTAAAGCAAAGCAGCAACATCTGGAATGAAGCAAGAAGGACCTTGTTCACTGCCATTAGAGCAATTTGCCATCAGATGGGCTCCATTTATGCCAGCCTCAGAGGGATGATTTCCAGGTGCAGATGGTACCAAAAAAAAACAAACCCAGGAATGGGAATGTGCTGAAGTAAAGCCTGGATGCTGGTAATTGCTGAGTGCCAAGGACATGCACGTGCCCCATGAAGCAACTCAGCTTGGAGGACAGAGGCAAAGGAGGGGCAAACCTTGCCTGAGTAGAACCGGCCACTTCATCCCTTGCACTATGATCCATCCAGACCAACCATAACAGTGTACCTACGGGTATGCCACTACCCCCAGGTTCTGTGTCCAAGCTTTTCCAACTTCAGGTTTACACAGTTATAATTAAAAGGGCTCGCCAGTGCTTTAACCAGCTCAGAACCCAAAGACGTGTAAAGAGATTCACATCCTTCTTCAATGTGGGCTACTTCTTCGTATGCCACCTAGGCAGATTCTCAAAACCCAAAAGATAAGGTCAAATCCTCAGAACCACTTCATTCCCCCAACATGCTACAGCCTTTTTTTTTTTTTCAGCCTTGCAAGGTGCCAAGAAGTAACTCTGAGAAGAGTAACGAAGACCACACCCATAGAATTTGTTTACCTCCATGTTACGCATTGTAATAGTATTGCATCCTAATTTAAATAGCAATTAAGAATATAAAATCCTGCCAGAGTCTTTCCTGAAGCAAGTCTACTTAGTCCTCTTCCTGCCCAAACAAGCAACCATTTTTATCTCTACAAAATACTACCTAACGACCTCACCTTCAGATGTGTACGTCTTACTGTGCACATTAAGGTTATGCCTACAAGGTCGAGAAGCCACATACTGCCATTGATGTCTGGGCAAGTAAATTTATCATGTCACCCTAATATTAAGTAGAAAAGCCTTCTTGTATGGCCCTTAGATGCTGTATTTTACCAGTTAATCTCCCCTGCAAAATTCAAGTGCTGAAACAGGCCCTGTTTCATTAAGCTAGTGAATTCCCTGAAGATAAAAATGCACAATTTAACCTGAAACTTAGAAGAGTCTTCAGCAGCATTTTCAGGAAAAGCCTGCCAAGGCAGAGTCCTCACCAGGCACAACTCCATTTCATTTACAGATACATTCCCAGGCCACAAGCAAATCGCTCTCCTTTACTTTCACGTGAATCAGAGGTATTAACTCATCAGTTCCCTTAGAGAAGTTGAAACTAGACCAAAAAGTGTGCGTGCAAAGCTCATCATGTCTCTTATCTGTACAGCAGTGGCACAAAACTGGCAGTCTCCTCCTCTGAACCTGAGAAGTAGGAGCCTGGCATTATGGAAGTCCCAGCTGGCGACCTCTGCAGCACATGAGACTGCCAAGGAGAATTTAGTAACACTGCTTAGCGTTTACATAGTACCTGACATCTTCGAGGCACTTGGCAAACATTACTTGATGAGAGTACTTCAGCATCATTACTTCCTCACTCCCTTGGTCTTTCCCTGATGGGGAAACTGAGGCCTGGAAGAGGTTATGTAACGTTCCCAAGGTCATGTCATGAAAAGCAGGAGAGCCAAGACGACACAAGAGTCCTGGTTCCTAGTCATGTTCTTTAATCTGAACTGCATCTCTCCTGTGTTATTTTGCTATTGTATACACTCAGGTTGCACCCCCCCATGGTCTTTTACCAGTTTGTCCTATTCTGATGAGAGTTTTCTTCTAGAGCATGGACAAAATGCAAAGCATAGAATGCTCCCAGCCCTAGAACATCTGTAAGGTCTCCTTTCTCCCCTAGATGCTAGACATCCCTCAGGAGCTAATGAGCTCACCCACAGAAGAACGGATGGAGACATACACACACTTATTTTAATAATCATTACTTTAATTCTACCGCTCTTAAAAGTTCCTAGATGAGTCACTGGAGGATTCTAGCAAGTCTCTAACTGAGACCCACTGAGGATCTGGGACCATTCTGCCTTGCAAATGTCAGCACCAAAGCCTGGACCCAGAGACAGCCCTATCCTGCCATCATCACGTGAGCGGCATGGGGAAGGTCCTCACTTGGGAGATATGTGGATAAGGGAGCCTGAGAGGGCAGGTTGCACTGCTGAAGGGTGGCATGCTGGCAACAGGAGAATTGTGGGCAAGCTAGGGAGAGAGACCACAGCAGCAGAAAGCATAAGTCTAGGCACCACGCGAGGGTGGCCGGTGACAGTGCAGCAGCGAGACACGGGTGAGCATGGGCAAGGCGTGAACACAAGGCCCGTGAAGGCAGACGAAGACAGCACAAAAGCCAGGAGGAAGGTGCGGACTGGCACAATAGAAAGAGGGATCCCGGCCCCAAGGGGCAGTTCGAAGAACCCCGTGGGAAGGGGCAACGGCAGCTGGAGGGCTCCCTCCATCTCTGCCTCCACGCTTCCGGCCGAAGCCCGGGGATCTGCGTGGACCACGCCTGAGACCGCGGATGCACCGGGGCAGCGAGCAGGCTCTCGGCAGAGCGCTCTCCTTCAGTGGCCAAGGCTGTGTGCGGGCCTGTGTCCCTGTGCATGTCCATAGGGCGCCGTCTCGCCGCGGCCCGCGAAGCTTCGCCGGGTCCCTGCGCAGCCCCTCGGTACGGCGGGTCCCGCTGCGGCTCGGCTCGCCTCGGTTCTCCGGCCGCACGCACACGCCGGAAAAGTTAATAGCCGCACGGTTGCAAATGAAGTTTTACGAGGAGCTGGGGGAGGGGACAGGGGAGGAAAAGGGGCTCCGTGGGGAGCGCAGGCACACAGACAACTTGTTTTAACGGGCGTGCTGCGCGGGGAGCGGGAGGGACCGGCAAGGGAGGCCGAGGGCAGAGCCGGGGCACGTGTGCGGCTCTCCGCTGCCGGGCCGACCGGAGGGCCAAGGCACGGCAGGAATGGGCGGCGGCAGCGGGACTCGGGGCCCGCACCGCACCGCGCCGCAGGCGGGATGCCCCGGCCTTGCGTAACCTGGCGGGAAGNCGACACTCACCAGTTCTCCTGCATCCACTGGATGGCCGCATGCTCGTTGAACTGCTTCTCGAATTCGTATTCCTGCAAAGTCAACACTGACATGTTCATTGGCCCAGTGGCTGCGGAGCCGCTCCCCGCGCCGAAATGCTGCCTGCCGCTGCCTCGGGTGCCGGGCCCCTGCGCGCCCGCCGCCGAAGAGCCCCCGCCTCCGGCCTGGCCCGCCCCGCCTCAGCGGTACCCCAGGTTTAGCATAGCTCCGCTCCCCTCCGCGCCTCTCCTCCCGGGCCCGCCGGTCTCCTCCTCTTCTGCGGCCGCCGCGCAGCGCCCGGGGGCGGTGCGGTCTTAGTGCCCGCCCGCCGCCGCTGCCACCGCCCATTGCATACCCTCGCCGCTCCCCGTCGGCCGGTGGCGCTCCGCATCGTGGCTGTGCTCGGACATGGCATGAAGGAATACCCCTCACCTGCGGCCAGCCGGGACATAAAGAAGCACAGGCTGAGGTTCAGCCAGAAAAGCAAACACATATGCTCCCCCAAAAAAACACCAGCACTGTCCTTTTTACACCTAAATTCAACATACACCTGCTGTGAGTGCTGCTAGCCAGTAGTAGACCCTCTGCCCCCCTGCCCTGGCAGGCCCGGGGTGTGCGGGGGGCACTGTCCCGCAGACGGGCAGCCCGCGCTCTGCACCAGCATGCCTCGGGACGTCCTCGCGTGGATGTGGCCGGTGGAGCATGATAGAGCACTGCCCCGGAGTGTAACCATCGCCTGCTCAGCTCCTCTCGCAGCTAGGGCACACGGTGTTAGTATATCTTTAATTTTGGCTTCCGGTCTCATTTTCCACATGCTGATGTCTTCAGCTGAGTTCCTCCGACTCCGGCAGCACCCTGGACGTGCTTTACAGTACAGTCCCAGCCCCCATAGAAGCTTGCAGTCTGAAAGCAAAAGAACAGCTCTCGTGTCAGGAAAGGCAGCCATAAATGAGCAGATCTGGTACAGGTAAGCATGCTCTTCACTCTCGTGGACTTCAGTTCTCATTGGCGTGGAAATGCTTACTGTCATTAAATCCAAGCACG
The DNA here is from genome assembly GCA_013399015.1 of Galbula dea. NCBI lineage: Eukaryota > Metazoa > Chordata > Aves > Piciformes > Galbulidae > Galbula > Galbula dea. The sequence continues at coordinate 41,945 of VWZX01000638.1, forward strand.
GCAGGAAAAAAAAAAATAGAAAAATAAAAAGAGAGCTCTCAAGTAGTGGGATATCAACAGCTAATCAGTCTGATGTTCCTGCTTACATTTTTACTACTGTGCTCTTTAGAGTCATGTTTCACCTTTTCTTTTTTCTGACAAACAGAACTTTTGGGTTTTTTCCTAATGAGGGCTGAGTTTCCAGCACTGTCACCTGACTGGGGATTTTAAGCCAAACACTGGACATTATACTGCTCACACTGAAACTGCAAGGAGATGCTAATTGTTATTTATTACTGTGTACCCAGAGGCCCTCAACAGACCACGGTCCCATGTCTTCTTCTCAAAAAGATTACTGTCTGTATAGACAAGACAAAGAGGAAGAGAGTCAGTTCCAGCCTTGCTTTTCAGATGCAGAAGCTCAGAATGCTGCAGGGGTTTTTCAAAACTGCTTTGCATTAGCTTTGCATGGCCACTGAACCGGATGGTGGAGTGGTGCTGGGGCAAAGCTGACTTCATTTGCACTCCTGCTCCGAAAAATCTTCCTCTAAAGGTGTGTATTACTCTTCCAAATCTCCACTTGAAGGCAATTGCAGCAGATGAGGACCCAAAGGCAGATGGGAGAAGACAGATGGAGAAATCTTCAGCACAGCCAAGGATGACATTGTGGAGCTGGATGAAGCATGGAGTGAAGGGCTTCTTGCAGCTGCAGTGCTTGGGCTCTGAGCCATGGGACTGCTCCTTGCCATCATGTCGGAGGATAAATGCTGCCTCACCGCAGATACCAGCTTGCATCCCCTGATCCTCTGCCAGATGTGCTTCCTGTAGGACTCTACATGAATGTGTCACCTCCTGTTGAAATACCATTTAGTAGTGCCCTTACCACAGCAAGTGTCAGCACTTGCTCTGTTGAAGGCTTTTGGTGATATTGCTTATCCATCTGAACACTATCTTAAATACAGACGTGGAGAAATTGATGTGTGGTAAAACAAATGCAGGTGTTTGTCAATGCTCTTTGGTCAAAGATGACTAGGAAATAAATAAGGACCCTAATTTTGAGATCATGTTTGTGTGTCTGTTACATTTGCTCCCATGAGCAGCAAAACATTTTTTCTGTCAAACGTGGAGCTTCATCTCTCTCATTACAGAGAGAGAGTTACAAGAAATTTTAACTTTTGCAAAGCAAAATAATCAGTATCCCTTTTTTTTGCAACTCCAAACTACTTAGGATTAGAAGTGGCTTAATGGCTTATCCCATCTGATTATACCATGAATATCTGGTGGGTTGAAGTTTACGTACTGGGATTTGCCGCTTCTCATCATTGGTGCTATTTCCCCCAAAAACCCAGTTGTTCAGATCACAATTGCCCCAGATGCAAAGTTTCCAGAGTGCATAGTTGGACTTAGAAACCCTGAAGTTGCAGATTAGCCAGAAAGTCTGAGACCTTACACTGGTAGCTTCCTAACTTCAGTGCCAGAGCTGGCGAGGTACACAGGATGAAGCTGAGGTTTATGAAAGTTATGGCAAGGGCTTCTCTCGGGTTAAGACTCCCATGGGGCTTCAGATGAATTGACTATTGCCCCTAGTATTTCTGCCTGGAAATTTCTACCCTGGAAGCTCAGCTGCCATCCAGACTCACAAAGCCTCCATGTGGCATTCGGTGCTCGTTCAGGAGCGCAGACCATGCAAGGAGGCATCATGTAGAAATTAGGTCCCAGTTTTAAAAGCAGGCATAACAGTTTCAGGAAATACAGTAACAGCCTCGAAATGTTAAATCCTACTGGGATTCATATGAGTCTCAAAAACTCACCAGGAACTTCTCCAACTTTTCTGTAGCTCACAAGACTTCTACGTAGGTTAAATAATCTGCAATAAACACTTCTTCCCTTCCTCTTCTGATCTCATAGGGGCTACCTCAAAATTCTCCCCACCACATGACTATCTACAAGTTAAAATCAAAGCTCAGGATCATTTACAGAATCTGTGTGAACAGTGGAAAAACACATAAAATCTTCCTGGCCTTCAGGAGTTTGTAAGCCCTGATTCTACTTACTGATATCGGTTGCAGTCAAGAGCAGTAAACAAAAATATATAGTCTATTTTAAGAGGAAATAACTTTAATGTAACCATTTTTGAAGCAATTCAAGTAATATGCACATAAAAGCAGGAACTTGAAGTGAACAATACAGTTTCAAGAGGCAGGGAATGCAACCCTAGTCCCTCTGCACATGTTCATATGTGTATGTTTTTTTCTTCTGTGGGTTTCCCCTCTCAATCAGTAAGTGGATAGTTATTGAGTATTACTCTTTATTCTCCTCATTTAGCATGTCTTCTAAGGCTGTATAGAAGAAGCAGCAGCAAAATGCTTCATTTTCTACCAGATGTATGTTAATGACATTTCCATTTTACCCAAGACCCTTTGGTTGAATAACACAAGCGAGTTCATTCAGAATTTACAAAGAACTGTCTAATCAGGTTGGGCACCTTACCATTATCATTCCTGATACTAAGCAAATACTTTTTCATCCCTGTCACAGTGTTAATTTATTACAAAAACCATTAGACTTCTATTGCTGTGAGGAGTAATTTTGAATAGTTTGTTGTACTGATGTATAGCTCAGTCTCAACTAAACTCTTAGCAGCTGCTGGGAAATAAGATGCTATAAGATGCTGGCAAGTCAACATAAGGTATAGTAAGTGGCAATGCGAGTTGACATTGTGATATAAAGATGACATCAATTACTAAAACAAACAAAAGCTTGAAGGAGGCCTATGTGCTTGAAAGCTTTTCTTCTAGCTATATCAATTAATGTATTAAAGGATTTAATCTCTCTGTCTGTGATTTTGCTATACTTGAAAGCAAAGTCACATGCAAACAATGGAAAACTGAGTCCTCCTGTATATCCTATAATCTAGAAACAATTAGGTGGTGCCCTTGGATAAGGTAATAGGAGTTGCTATCAAGAATGAATAAGCCACCTCACTAGGACTACTAGCCAGTCGTGATTGGGCCTAACAATGAGAAAGGTTTCATTAAGTGCCAAGGAATAAACAGAAAATGGCCAAGGGATGTTTATGGGCATCTTAAGTCTACCTGGCAAGTCAGGCCTGCAAATCGAGTTAGTCTGTGCTACTCCATTATGTCTGGACTCAACCACAGCCAGCTGGGGCGGATGCCATGGTAAGCCTAAGCAAACCCTATGAACAAGTTGTTGTACTCAGGAAGTGCCAGCTCAATAAATCAATAGCAAGAACTAAACAGAATTAAAATGTTATAAGGGAACGTAAAGCAGAATTATTATGTCATCTTTCATAAAATTAATGTCATAGAATCATAGAATGGCTCAGGTTGGAAGGGACCTTAAAGATCATCTAGTTCCAACCCCCCTGCCATAGGCAGGGATGCCACACGCACTAGAACAGGTTGCCCAGGGCCACATCCAGCCTGGCCTTAAACACTGCCAGGGATGGGGCAGCCACAACCTCTCTGGGCAACCTGCTCCAGTGCCTCACCACCCTTTGGGTAAAGAACCTCCTTCTAATCTCCAGCCTAAATTTCCTCTCCTTCAGCTTGTATCCACTCCCCTGTGTCCTGTTGCAATCCAACCAGGTGAAAAGTCTCTCCCCTTCTACCTTATAATCCCCATTCAGGTACTGAAAGGCCACTATAAGGTCACCTCTAGGCCTTCTCCTCTCCAGGCTGAACAACCCCAATTCCTTCAGCCTGTCCTCATAGGGGAGGTGCTCCAGTCCTTTGGTCATTTTTGTGGCCCTCCTCTGGACCCGCTCCAAGAGGTCCACATCTTTTCTATGCTGAGGAGCCCAGAACTGGACACAGTACTCCAGGTGAGGCCTCATGAGGGCAGAATAGAGAGGCAGAATCACCTCCTTAGACCTGCTGGTCATTGCTCTCCTGATGCATCCCAGGACACAGTTAGCCTTCTGGGCTGAGAGTACACATTGCCGGCTCATGTCCAGCTTTTTGTCTATCATGACCCCCAAGTCCTTCTCTGCACGGCTGCTCTCAACGAGTTCCTCTCCCAGTCTATACTTGTATCTTGGGTTGCCCCTACCCAGATACAGGACCTTACACTTGGACTTGTTGAACTTCATCTGATTCTCACAGGCCCACTTTTTGAGTTTGTCCAGGTCTGTATGTCTCACCATACTCCTGTTCTGTTGTGCTACAGTACCCAGGGACTTCATCTTAGATGATATGTACTTAAAAATCACCTGTACACTCTGAAACCACATAGATCTAAGCTCTTCTGCAATCTTCTTAATGTAGGCCATGCCAGTTGAAACGCAGAAGACAATGGGCAGGAGCGAGCTGCAGAGAGCACCACGGGGGCCTCGCAGCAGCTCCAGGGTGCAGCCTTCATAGCTGGCTCAGACAGAAATTTGCCCCACCTCATCGTTGGTGCTGTGGCTTAGATTGGCTCAATAAAAGATCACCAAGGTTGTACATGGGGTAATTATATCTTTGTCTTTACATGGCTCTCCTCCTCAACCCCTCTCAGTATTTGCTTCACAGCTGTAACAAGCAGAAGCACTTTTCAATTTGTGCTGAAGATCTAGGCCATGGTTTGTGGCAAGTGGAAAATCTATGTGGTTTCAAAGCACGTGAAGTCTTGTGCTTAAAATGCAATGCAACAGCAAGACCTCCCTCATTATAGCTATTTCCATATAAATCACAGAATCTGAATTTCCCATCTTTGCATGCACTCGTAGCAGCTCTAAGCATACCTCAGATGGTATTCATTGGTAGGCAAAAGACACTATGTTTTTCCTACATTGTCTGCCAGTACATCTGCAGATCTCTGGAGTGCTTCATTCCCAGCAGCCAGGGAGAGCACGACACCAACAGTGTGCTTCCTCCCCTACAACCTCGGGTTGGACAACATCAGTAAATCTGAGAGAAAATAATTTGACTTTCATTGCTGAGAGGTCAACAAAAATAATCCGTTTTTTAAGGGAAGGAGGCGAGATGGAGAAGTGAAAGGAAAAATGTTCAAACATGGGCATGTCAGTTTGGAGCTGGATGCCTACACTGATCAACCTCAACCATGCTGAGGTCATGCTGAATGTCTAAGATAGAGGTTGGAGTAGGATCTGACTTTTATGGTGATTGATGTCAACCCATATATTTGCCTGACATTCCTATATATTATGTTTTAATTGAATTAGGTTAAAAAATGGAAGAGGTAGTTGAAATAATGGGGTCTATGCAATCACATTCTAAAGACTATTTTAATTTTACATTGCAGTACAAAAGAACCACAGAAGCAGAAAGCAGAGCTTCACATGATTAGTGCTGTTATTACAGGTGTCTAGTTGTCTATTACAAGTGAGTATGTGTATATTTGGGGGGATGAGTGGAGAGATACGAAGACAGTGAGAAATGTGTGTACTTCAACTCTAACTTTCCATACTTTTTTAAACATTGAATTTCTTAAAAGCTTGTTTCTGCATATTTCATGATACAGGAAATTAATCAGAAAGCTGCCAGGCACTTTGATAAAGTGGCCACAGACAAAAATACTAGACACCCTGAAAATCTTGCGGTTGGGTTTTTCTTTTCATGGTTTCAGCCTCTAACATGCAGCTTGGCTGCCAACTGCAATTAGGAAAATGTTATCAAGCAGGCCTGGACTCCTCACCTGCTTCTGCTTTGTGCAGGTTTAGCTGCTTCCAGAGCCAGCACAACAGATAATGCTATCTCTTCTAAACAAATTAGCTCACTTCCTCTCTTAAAAAAGCCTGATAATGCAACAGTGGTACTGCCAAATTGTTCATAGGCTCTAGCCCATCTGTCATAGCTTTCAGTACATACAGGTCATGGTTCTGCTACAGGGTTTTGTTCTGCACCTTGCAGTGGCCCTGGAAAGTCCTGTTGACCTCAGCAGGGATGAGATGTGGTGGCACAGTTGCTGTCTGAAGCAATGGATTCAGTGATGGGATTTGGAAATTGTGCCCAGCCAACTCGCTGCCTATTCAAAGATGAAAGCCATCACTTGGGCTCCTTCAGCAGGAAGGCAGTAACAAGTTTTATTCCTATTAATTATTTCTTAGCTTTTAACAGTTAAGATTACTATTACTTACCACTGCTATTAAATCAAATGTGAATGTGCTACACAAATCCCATGCAGAGATTATTAAAATGAAGGACAGGACACAGTCATCAGTTATGCTGCATAATCTCCCTGGTGCTGAGGAGACCATATAGGTAGGCCCAAAGGCTGGCTGATTAGAAAAAGGAAAAAGATCTCCCTCTTCCATGTAACAGTGTGATATTTAGCAGTATAAATATTGGTTGTATTCTATTTTAGGAATTTGAGAAAAAAAAACAACAAAAAACCCCAACACCTTCAAAAAACCCCAAACCAACCAAACTCCAAAACCAAACAAAGCAGACCAAAGCAATGCCTAGACTGATTCTTCAAAGCCGAAAATGGGAAATGATTGCTCAGCTTTTCTCTTACTCTTTCACTTCATCAGTTGAACTAATCCTTCTGTCAGTGATGAAGGAGGTACAAAAGCTGAGTAAATCTTTATAGTCACCTCCCCTAAAACCTTTAGCTTTACAAAGCAAAGTCACTTGCTCTGTGCCATCTGGAATCCATGCAGAAATAGTCTGTAAAAGAGCTTCACTTTGCAATTTACAGTTGCATTCACTTTAGAGTACATGAAAGAAAAGTTGTAGAGAAAAGTAGTTGCACAGTTGCTCAGATAAGCTGTTTCTAAAGAGTTGTCTTTAATTTTTAAACACATCTTGGAACATCTTTTGGACCACACAGGTATTTTTTGGCCTCAGAAGTGCTTCTTGTTGGCATTTAAAAAGTGCTGTATGTTAGCATTACATTGAATACATGAAGAAATGAGAGAAAATTAAGATAATAAAATTGCCAGGATTTTTGTAGGAAGACAGTAGAGTTAAGGGAAAGCATTTGTACCCAGCCATATATTCAATCTGTTACTATTTCAGAGGTATGAGGAAGTCTGTGGGCAGGCTCTGCTGCTGCTACTCAAGCCTAGGAGTACCCTGTCCCCCAAGCAGTTTTGTTAGTAGAACTGGAGCTATGTTGAGTCATTGCTGAGGACTCCAACACTGACACTTCCACTCATTTTCAAAGACAGGTAACTTGTACTGCCATTTGAGCTTTTCTCCAGTATTCTTCCTGGCCTCCAGCAGCTGTTCCTCTAAATCCCATGTGCTGTCTGCCAGCACTGGGGATGTGCTGGGTATCCTAGCACACTTACCCATGGAAGAAGACACTGGCAGTTGGGGACATGACCAAGCCTGTGTGCCATAGGCATTCCAATAGAGAAGCCAGACAAATTACTCTTCTGGAGACTGCCAGTCATTTGGAGGATGAATGCTATTCAGGAAGTGTTCCAAAATAACAGGTCATCCTGCTCTCTGAACTCCAACCAATTGCCACACTAGCAGCCAGAGGCTGCCTGGGTGAAAGGGCCAAGCTGGCCTGGCTGCCACAGAAGGGGAGTTTCTGCTCCCTGCTCTCCTGTTGGTCATGCACTCCTCTGCCTCCCCACCCCTGACACTCCCTGACCTCTCCTTCAGCCAGCTCAGCTGACTATAGTGGGTAGGTAAGTCACTTAAAAAAAAACAACCAACGAAAAAAAGGTTAATAGCTTGTGTAGTGAATTGCATTGGCTCCCTGAAGGGTCAAGCCTGGCTCATGGAGGGGTTGAGTAGCATGTTTGGTGATGGAGCTAGAGCTGGGATGTCCCATTGCGCTCTCTCAAAGGGACCAAGCAAACCAGTGTGTTGCAGTGACCAACTCTTGCAACAGTGCACTTGGCTCAGGGGCTGCAGAATGGGCAGGGTAGGAAAGACCATCTGCTAAGTATGACAAGGGTGATAAAAAGTGAAGTGTTAGTTGTCTTTGAGTTTTATATATTCCTGAGCAGACAGGTTGTTTCTCAGTTTCAGCCATCTGCTTCTTTTTGTCTTATTTTACTGCCTCAGTGGTCATCTGTCTACAATTCTGCATATTGGGAAATGCATATTGCTATAGCCAGGTGCTGTCAAAGACTGAGTCTGCAGCAGTGCAAGCTGACAGTAGAAACAACTTCTCACTAGTAGGACCAGAGTGTTTGAAACAGATTAGCACTTGGCCAGCTACTCTGACCAGAAAGAGGCAAGTTCAGGTTTGCTCATTTTGGCTGACTTGTGCTCAGTGTGTGACAGGGCTCTTTGGAGTGATCCCGGTTTGGAAATTAGGAAGTACTAGGTATTGTGTATTAATCTGTAAAGATGTAAGATAGGATGTGAATATCTCTCTTTATTGAATATAAAAAAAAAAAAAAGGGTAATAAAATCTGGAACTGTGGGCTTTTTCAGTGTTTTTAAAGGCGTAGATATTGGGAAAGATCTTTCCAGGCGTAAGAATAACTTTCCTATAGGAAGATACAGAAATATCCCACTGTCTTTGATCCCATATACCTTTTCCCAGTCATTTCTCTCTCCCTTTTCCAAAACAATCCAAAGAGAGATTAGGTTTCTGGCATGCTCAGATTACCAAATGAAGGTTTGAATATGCAGAGGTCATATATGATCACTAATCGCCACAAGAACCTGACCAAAGGAAGATTCTTTGCATTTCCATCCAGGTCTTTTTACTAGCTTCCTAGGAATGATCAATGAATCAATGCATTTCTTATCTGAGCCTTGAGTTTATTCAAACCAACACCCAGAAGACAGGAAATTTCGTCACTTCCTTCATATGTGTATAGCTGTCACCAGAAACTCATGGCTTCAGCTCTAAAGGTCAAAGTACATATTCTTAATTATAGGAGTCAACAGAGTTAGGCTTGGACTACAGAGTTAGGTTAGGGTTGGTTGTTGGACTTCATTCAGGCCCCAGAAGCAGACATTCACAAATACAATTTATAGTTATACCCCAAAACTGTCAATGTAAAGATTTTTTTCATGGAGTCTAAATGGGTCAATAGCAGAGTTTCCAAGACTCTCCTGACAAGTCATTTTTCTGCTTCATTTTTTTTAATCTGAAGAGCAAAACTAACAGCTCTCCAATCACAGCAGATACAGCAGGACTAAATTCGTTATCGAGTGTTAAGAGTTTGGAGAGCCTTAGAAAGAAACTATTATTTTACATACAAAGCATAATGATTACATTGCTTATCTGCTACATGCATTGTCCTCAAAATTAATATGTGCCATACTCATGCTGTTAATAGCATAAACACTTGTCTGAGATTTATGGTCATCAGTGAGGAAAGATCTAGATGCCATAGCACTGTAGCTAAGTGTTTATTACTGTCATGTGGTGTAATATGAAGATTGTACTTGCCATGATGACCTACTAAGACAAATAGAGAAAACTCAAGTGTGTTTTTAAGTATGTTGCAGAAGGAGAGCCCTGACTTGGGAGAAAACAGTTAAAATGAGCATTGGGAAGCATCATAGGAGGAAAGGCTTCCTCAGCTCTCAGCCACACAAGGAGGGTGCATGTCCTCATTTGTACCTCCTGACAGGTCTATATCAGTTTCCCTCCGTATGCTGGCTTAGAAGAAGGGATGTCCTTCCTCTGCTTTGACCCCTCTGAAATGCTGCAGAGGCTAGTGGAGGGGAAAGAGGGCAGAGTTATTCCAGCTCAGAGAGGACAGGTTTCTGTGTGTCCTCCCCCCCTCCCCCCCCCAGATCATAGGTGGACTAGGTACAACAGTTATGAAAGATTATCATCTTTACGAGTTAGAGCCGATGGGTTTTCTGTTTCTTGCAATGCAACAAAATTAATTATTGAAGCACACTGGTCACCCCCAAATTAGTGGGAGGTTTTTGCAAATAAAGAACAAGGGCCAAATTCTGATCCCAGTCATAAATCCTGACCTTATAACAGTGACCTCTGGATCTGGTATCATATGAGTAGTAAGAAATGGTAGCCCTCAGGTGCTACCTCAGGAGGTGTGCCTGATGCACGTATCCAACATAAGATCAAATATAACACTGCAAAAAGCGACACTATGGCTATGCTAACCTCTTTTCACTTACCCAGGCTAGGTGATCATGTGCTCTGGTGTCAAAAGCAGATGCTGTGCCTCTTTTGAAATTGTCAAGGACCAGTGTGTTTTTAAAGGAGTATTCCAGGTCCTTTTTAGGATGCAACTGGGCCGGCAGGAGCCAGCCCTGCTAGCTGCTGGGGCTTCTCTGCTCCCACGAGCATCCTCCCGCTGCTGCTGTTTATGCCACTACCCCAGCTCCCCACTTCTGCTGGGTGGCTGTGCCCTCTGGTGGAGCCTGCGTTTTGGACACTGCTGGGTAAGGACCACTTCCAAAACCAGGCTTGGGCAAAGATGCCAGACAGTGCTAATGGCCAAGTAAACCATCCACAGCTCCCCTCCCACCAGCGTCTGCCCCGGAGGGCCAGGTAGGCTGTGCTTCCCCACGCTGCTGCTTTAGGAAGGGCACCGGGAGCAGCTGTGCCACGCGGGTTTGAAATCCTTGTCTGTTGCAATGGTGTCACTGTTGGATGTGGGGTGGTCACCGGATAAACTCCCCACCAGCCTTACGGACAGGTACCTTAGCTCCAGCGCCTTGCCTCGGGGTGAGTGTTAGGCACAGAACGCAGAAACACCTACCATTGGCCCCCCTCTGCTCCAGTGGGGCTTAATTAATCCCTGCAGTCTCTACCGCATTTTCCAGCCTGCTAACACACTTTCTTCCTCGGTGCCCACTCCATCTCTCCCCTATGAACAATAAAGGGAAGGCAAGCACCAGCCTTGAGACTGGGAAACCCCACTAAGTGGGTCCTGCTGCTGAGCTAGCTTATAACATTGCTCCCTCCTTGATTTGACAGGGAGAATCAAGACTGTTACATCAAGATGCAGACTGTGGGAGGCTTTTTGTCAAGGCTTCACTGGATGTTTAATCTGTGCTAGTTCATTACTCAGTACCATCTTTGGTTTTATCCTGAGTATTGCAGGTTATTTCTTTCTGTGCAGGGAAACACAGCAGAAGCAGATACAACAAATATGATACTCATTCTTAGGGGAATGAGCCTAGGGAAATGTATTCTACTGAAGGATGCCTACTCTGGAAAATGGTTTATTAGGAAAAGTGGCACAAGATGGATGAAAGGACTTCATGAGACTAATTTCTTAATAAGAGAGATACTTTGGTGAAAGCCAGAATCATTGGGGCAGATTTTTACTGAAGGTCAACCACGTTAGCTGTGTGGGAGTCAGTTTACATCACCTGGTCCAAGTCTGCTATGAACTCTGTTACAGCTTTTTCCTCTGCTGATAGCAATGAAGGGAAGGACTCTACTTCACCTTTGCATCCAGTGCAAGTATCCTAAATCTTGTTTGCATTAACTGGTTTTGCAAACACACCAAAATGAACAGTAAAACATGCTACTGACTTATTCTTTCTGAGGTGGTTTATTGTCTCACGTGGTATACATTTTGGGGACAGTTTCTGCTCTCACATACAAGAAGGGGCATAGGATCACCTTTTACTTACCTTAGAATGGTTAAGCATTTTCAAGAATCTCCTTCTCTGTAGGGGAATTGTGCACCATGGAAGTTAATATTCATACACACACAATACTGTGGCCCATGCATAATGATGGGAGAGATTTCAATCCAACTGCAGGGCCATAGTGGAAAATCTTCCCACGTTAATATAATCCTGGCATCTATAACAGAAATCTTTGAGACTGACTTGTCATAGACAGTCTTAAGTGTCCTCTCAGGGGCCCTGAAGACTGTGCTATATGTGTCCATGCTCTGGTTGGTGCCTAGATAAACAGATCGTTTTTTGTTTCAGGCCCATAGCTTATGTAGGTCACAGTTTCACTCAGATAAATAGGAAACACTCAAGTATTTTTTTCCATATTTTTCCATATTTGTTCTTCAGTCCTCTGATAATAGCAGTCTTTTAGAAAATTTTCCTGGTGGTTTTCTTCCACAGACTTTCTAGTTTCATTTAATTTCCTGATTTAGTGACCTGAAAACTGTCACCTCTCAATTTGCCCACTTGATTTTGGAATAGTCAAGGGAATAAAAATGACAAAAAGCACTGTATAGTATAAACTATTACACCCACAATTTAATAAAATAATAATAAAACCAAATACCAAACAGAGCAGAAAGAAATCACATCTTTCTACCCATCTGCACATACATGCCTCAGAACCTTTCAGTTGCGCATGGCATTTTGTGCTTGCACACCACAAATTCTTCTAAACACATTGGCCTAAATACATCTCTGCTATAACTCCAGTGACATTAATGACCGTTGTTTGCAAGGGCTACATTTAACCTCAAAGGCCTGATGAACTTGTTGGAATCATCACTGCTTGAAGGAAATCCTCATTATTTTCAGTCTTAGGTAAAACAGTCAGACTGGCAGTGAGACTGTACTGAACCCTGGGAAATTTCCTGTGAAATGCTGCACACAAGTGCACTTAGAATAAAGCCTTGATTTTCCTTATTTTTATAATGTTATGGCCAGGAGGATGATCTGCAGTCAAATCAAACCCCTTTTGAAGTCAATGGCAAAACTCTTCTCATCCATGTTTTCTCCACAGAGGAGCCTATGCTCTGAAATGGAAGAAAAAGAGTAAGGACAAAACCTACTGAGGATCCATGAAGAGAGGAGAGAAAGAAAACTAAACAATAAAAGAATTATTCTTCCTCACTTTATGAAAAAGTAAATTTATTTTCTGTGAAATTATAGGGTCTAGAGCACAAGTCTTACAAGGGGAGGCTAAGGGAACTGTGGTTGCTTAGTCTGGAGAAGAGGAGGCTCAGGGGAGACCTCATCTCTCTCTACAGCTTCCTGAAAGAGGCTGTAGTGAGGTGGGGTCAATCTCTTCTCCCAGATACCTAGTGACAGGATGACAGGAAACGGCCTGAAGCTGTACTAGAGGGAGTCAGTTTGGACATTAGGAAAAAACGTTGTCACTGAAAGAGTGGTTAAAGGTTGGAACAGGCTGCCCAGGGAAGTGGTGGAGTCAATGCAATGCCCCTGGAGGTGTTTAATAAAGATGTAGACATGGCGAAACTAGGCGAACTACCATCAGACCTTCGTGATGCAGTCATCATCACTTTCTATAAGAAGAAAGGTACTAAATCAGACTGCTCAAATTACCGTGGTATTACTCTGCTCTCCATTGCTGGCAAAATCCTGGCAAGAATACTCCTGAACATCTGTTAATTAAGATTAATGTTATTAATCTTAATAGCCGCTATAGCAGAAGGAATTTTACCTGAAAGTCAGTGCGGTTTCAGAGCCAACAGGAGCACCACAGACATGGTATTTGTTCTCAGACAACTGCAAGAGAAGTGTAGGGAACAGAACAAAGGTCTTTATGTAACCTTTGTTGACCTCACCAAGGCTTTCGATACTGTGAGCAGAAAAGGCCTGTGGCAGATTTTGGAGCGTTTAGGTTGTCCCCGCAAGTTCCTTAAAATGATCATCTCACTCCATGAGGATCAGCATGGCCAAGTCAGATATGGCAATGCACTTTCTGAGCCCTT
>VWZX01000638.1:64114-108456 GCA_013399015.1 Galbula dea
GTGATTCTGTGATTCTGATTCTTTACTGAAAGAGTGGTGAGGTCCATGTCCTTTCTGTGTTGAGGGCTCCAGAGCTGACCACAGTATTCCAGATGAGGTCTCACCAGAGCAGAGCAAAGTGGCAGAATCACCTCTCTCGATCTGCTTGTCACACTTCTTTTGATGCAGATGACATTGGTCAAGGGCAAGGATGCCTTTAATGTTGACATGGGGGACTCAAAATGTTTTGGTTTTCCACTCAAATTAGGGCAAAACGAAATTGTGACATCTCCAAATTCTCAAAGGCATAGAATCACTTTTCTCTGCATCGATTTCTAGTTTTGGACAAGTCGGAGAGTCGTGGTCAATGGGATGGTGTCTAGTTGGAGGCCTGTGTCTCGTGGAGTCCCTCAGGGGCCTGTACTGGGACCAGTACTGTTCAATACATTCATTAATGACCTGGCTGAGGGAACAGAGTGCACTGTCAGCAAGTTTGTTGATGACACTAAACCGGGTGGAGTGGCTGACACAACAGAGGCTTGTGCTGCCATTCAGTGAGACTTAGACAGGATGGAGAGTTGGGCAAAGAGACACTGAATGAAATTCAACAAGGCCAAGTGTCGAATTCTGCACCTGGGAAAGACCAACCCCATGGATCAGGATAGGTTGGGGACTGACCTGTTGGAGAGCAGTGAAGGGGAGAGGGACCTGAGCGTCCTGGTGGATGGAAGGATGAGCATGAGGCAGCAGTGTGCTCTTGTGGTCAGGAGGGCCAACGGGATTCTGGGGTGGATTAGAAGGGGTGTGGTTAGTAGGTCAAGAGAGGTTCTTCTCTCCCTTTACTCTACCCTGGTAAGGCCACATCTGGAATCTTGTGTCCAGTTCTGGGCCCCTCAATTGAAGAACTTCTGGAAAGAGTCCAGAGCAGAGCCACCAAGATGATGAAGGGGGTGGAACACCTTCCTTAGGTGGAAAGGCTGAAGGAGCTGAGTCTCTTTAGCTTGGAGAAGAGGAGACTAAAGGGTGGCCTCATTAATATTTATAAGTATGTGGAGAGTGAGTGTCAGGAAGATGGGGTCAGGCTCTTCTCAGTGAAGCCCAGTGAGAGGACAAGGGGCAATGGTTATAAGCTGAAGCATAGGATGTTCTGCGTGAATACAAGATAAAAATGTTTTCCCAGTTGAGGTGCCAGAGCACTGGCACAGTCTGCCCAGAGAGGTTGTGGAGTCTCCTTCTCTGGAGGTATTCAAAACCTGCCTGGACACGTTCCTGTGTGACCTGGTCAAGGGAATCCTGTTGTGGCAGGGGGGCTGGACTAGATGATCTTCCGAGGTCCCTTCCAACTCCTAACATTCTGTGATTCTGTGAAGTCAATGGTTACATTAAAAAGGGATTTCTGAGTGACAGTCAGAAAGGCATTTAGAAATACTGTCCAATGTTAAAAGCTTGGCTTTCTCTGTGAAAGACTCCCCTGCTTGTCAACAAACCTCTACATTCAGCATATTGTATCTAAAACCAGTGCTATTGTATCTAAGAAGTGCTTGTATTGGCCTGATTTTTTCCTCTCCATTTAAAGGTTAAACAACCATAATAAAACACAATTTCACCTCTATAGGAATGGTAACATGATGACAAGGTAATTTTTTTTTCCCTTGCTATTTTCTTCCAGTGGCAAAGACATTAGCACTGCCTGAACTGTTATATACCAGGATATATTAAGTTAATGTTAACAAAACCTTAAAGTTACGTGAAAATTAGTGAATGAGTAGCCAGAGCAGGCCATGCAAACATTATTGTTAACATTTGACAAAAAAAGAGGCATGATTTTTTCATACTGCCTCTGGGCAACTGCTAATTGCACACAGTAGTTAAAAGCATGTTTCCTTAGCTAGTCTAAAGGACAGGTACAAAACAAGTGAAGTGAAAAGTTAGCTCAGTGCAACAAGTGTGCAACATATTTTATTTGAAGGACACTTGCATCTTCCAGGTGTCCAGTTGATGGTTGCTTAAACTGTCTGCTACTGGTTCAGCACCAGTGCAGTTACTGCCTCAGGAGCTGCAAACAATCTCAGGGCAGCACAGAGGGCTGTGCAGCTATGAATATTACCATGCTATGGCTGAGTCTGTGAATAATAGACACCGTAACTGTTTGTGGCAGATCTGAACATTGACGAAATTGTGACTGATGATGCGATAGAAGTTACTGCATGGAGGGAGCCCCAATTCAGAACTGTGGTCCCATGACAAGATTGAGGCCTCATCAGTATGTAGGGCAAAGCAGCTGCTGTGATCTCAAATGACAGCTTTCTGGGCTCCTGAAGTCTCTGAGAAGACTTGTAATTTATAGTCAGGCCTAGTTTCCTTCTCTGCTGTAAATGAGGAGCTCATATGCCTCAGCAGCTGTGGGGAATATCAGCCCCGAAGCCCCCTAAGTGATGAGAAAACTGCTCTGAATCACTCCTTGCCCTGGCCAGGAGGTATCAGGATGACACATGATCAATGTTTAAAAAGGCAAAGAGCCTGGATTGTGCAGCATGCTGCTGGAGGTCATGTTCAGGGAATCATAGGATCACAGAATCTCAGGATCACAGAATGGTTAATTTTGGAAGGCACCACCAGAGGTCATCTAGTCCAGCCTCCCTGCGCTAGTAGGGGCCCCTAAAGCAAATTACTAAGGACTGTGTCCAGGTGGGTTTTTTATATCTCCAGGGAAGGAGACTCCACAGCTTTTCTGGGCAACCTTGTCCAGTGTTCTGGCACCCTCACAAGAAAGTTTTTCCTCTTGTTCAGATGGAACCTCTTGGGTTCCAGTTTGTGCCCATTGCCCCTTGTCCTGTTGCAGGGCACCACTGAAAAGAGTCTGGCCCCATCCTCTTGACCCCCATCCTTTCGATATTGTTAAACATTGATAAGATCCCCCCTCAGTCTGCTCTTCTCTATGCTAAACAGCCCTAGAGCTCTCAGCCTTTCTTCATAAGGGAGATGCTCCAGCCCCTTAATCACCTTTGTAGCTCTCTGTTGGATGCTCTCCAGGAGCTCCATGTCTCTCTTACACTGAAGAGTCCAGAAGTGAACACAACATTCTAGGTGGGGGCTCACCAGGGCTAAGTAGAGGGGCAGGATCTTTTCCCTTGACCTGCTGGCGGTGCAGCACAGGAAATCATTGGCCTTCTTGGCCACAAGGACACATTGCTGCCTCATGGATAATTTATTGTCCGCCTGGATCCCCTGGTATTTCTCCACAAATTCTAGTTTTGTGCCAAATTAGCACGGGAAGGCTGTCTGCAGCCTCTTACAGGAAAAAACAATGTTTCTCCATGCAATTTCCATCTGCTTCATGTGACATGTTCTCCTGCTTTTCCCTCCCTGAAATTAATTCATGTTCTGTATAATTATTTAAACTCTTAAACATTGTGGAGAGTTTGAAAATATTTACCTCTGTTTTTGTCAAAGCATCTCCTAGAACTGTTTTGGGTTTTACTGCTACAATTCCACAAACTCTGAAGCCAGTTTGTATCCTTTCAGAAAGACTGTATGTAATATTTAAGATACTATGGAATGCTTAGCAGAGCTGAATGCTGCTGCAAGGTTGTTTAATCTTCCCCTCTCCTCTCCCTTCCCCCACCCCCTACCATTTACTTCACAAGTGAATATGAGGATGGGGGTTTGTATATTGAAGTATTTGTAGTTCATGTTTCTGTATTGAAAGAAGCAGTAGTTGTAAGACTTTTCTTTTTTTTTGAAGTTGGTAACCTCCCTTAAGTGTCCAAGAAAATATTTCATTCTTAGACAGGTATGAGTCAAGAAGATGAACTAATACATGGAGATGTTATAAGTCACCTCTCTAGTTTTGTAAATGTATATTTTTAAAGGTGTGGAAATGTCACCCTATACTACTGACCTGACAGACAAATATTTTATCCCTTTTGTGTGACAGACTGGCAAACTACAGACATCTCTTATATGAGTGGTGGTTACCTGGGAAGGCCTCTAACATTAAGTGCTCTTCAGAAGGAGTGGGAGAGCTCTCCTCATTAGCTAAGGGACATAGCGAAATGGGAAGCTGCTTTGGTTTAACCCAGTAGCAGACATCTTGGGTTTCATATAGTAACTGACTGGTGATTAGAGATTGACTGAGGAAACATCTATGATCTGCTGCATTCTCTCACACATATTAGGCAGGCATTAGGTGGCAGTATGGACTGGTGACTTCTGTATGGGGCAACAGGCAAGATCTGCATTCCTGATTGCAGCTGTAACATGGAAAGATCCTCCAAAATTTCTTTTCTTTCTGAAAAATGGATGTAAGTAATGATCCACTGATGCCCTGTGAGGATTAATTAGCTAGTGTCTTGACAGAGCTCTGTGCATGAAAAATGCGTTCCATGAGTAGAGAAATATTCAAGTAGAGGATTTCTCTTTTAACATTAGTTTAATGTCACACATTTTGTCCTTGGTTCCTGCAGTGACACATCTGATCCATAATTCAGCCCTTACATTCTCAATTCTTCCATTTTTAGATTTCAGAGAGACTCAGATAGGAATTTATAGCTAAATCTAACTTCCTGAACCATAGTCTGACAGGACTGATCAGAGCTAAGTACACAGTAGTTAGTGAAGAGCTGACAAAGTGCTTTCATAAAGTAATTGCAAGTTAAAGATGAAAAAAAAGCCTCGTGGGTCATCGAATCCATCTCCCCATCTCTGTTAATTTTTTCTTTATTGCACAATTTTGCTAGTGTATCCAAGCTGGCAAAAATGTGCTTAGAAGCTTTCTAGGGAAATCCCACTTTTGACAATCAAGAAAGGCCCAGATTTCCAGATCAGTGTTGGTCTCATTTTCCCCTAGATTCACCCCATAAGTTCCACCAAAGTGGCTCCATACAATATGCATCACTCTTCAAGGTGCAGAGGGGAGCTTGGCTAAAGCCAGTCTGATATCAAAATACTCCAGTCAAATTCTGATTCAAATGTACTTTGAACTATATTCAAATGTACTTTGAACTTTGGTCCTGCTCTATCTCATTTGAATGTCTCAAAAATTGTCTTGTATTATTGATATTTCAACTCACAGAGTGGTATTTCTATTCCCAGGAAAGAAGAATATTAGCAGGGCAACTTCACCTGAAGCTGTGGCTGGGAACTGGCAGCAGACCTTCCTAGAAGTAGAGCCTAGACTCTGAGGTTATGTTTTCACCTTCAAAATCCAGAACTAATCCCATAATTTATGCCACTGTGTCACACTGCAGACTCATTTCACTGGCTCTTTGCACTTTTCTTGTCTTTCAGCATAGCTGCTCTGTATGATTTTTTCTTCCTTTGAATTATTTCCATCTTTTCCTCTGCCTCAATGAGTTAATTTACATATTTTCTCCCTCAATATCCCACTGTTATTCTGTGCCTGTGTTATTATTCTCTACTGCTTTATTTGTCTCTTCTTTTCTCTTTCCTCCAGGGCAGTTACTTATACTTTCACATCATCTCTCATGCTAAAGAGAACACCTGCATAAAAAGTGAGCCTAACACAAATCCCTACCTCATCCATTTTCCTTTTAGGATTCTCTTGACCCTTTTGTGTTTGTGTGAAACACCATTCTTCTCAGACCTCCTTGCATAGCAGGAAGTCACTTGGCCTCTCTACCTCTCTTTAATGCTCAATACCTTTTCACTTCTAATACTGGATTCCTTTTTTATCTTAGCCTCAAACACTGGAACCTTTTTATATCTCCCATGACAGCCAGTGTACTGCAAGGTCCCTGTTTTCTAGGTGTGTGTGAGCAGCCTAGAACAACTTTCTCAATATTCAAAGCAATGTAAAGAATTGATTTTCCGTAAGCCCCTGACCCTATGCTTGTATTTGTGAGTGTGTGAGTAATCATGCAATTTTAACTCATGTATTGTTTGAGATACTGCCAGTTTCTCAGATTCATAGCTCCCAAGGCCAGAAGGGATGACTCTTCAGCAGCACTCAGCCATGCTAAGTCATTTAAATGTAGCTGTAGGAAAAAAAGAACAACAAACCCCCAAACTCTTACAAATTACTACCATAAAAATAAATAAGACCCTCACTGTTCACTCCTGTGTCTTATTTTTAGTCCCATTTTTCTGGCTTCAAGACTGCAGAGAGCCATCACCAAAACTTTCCTCCCTGTAAGCTTTTATGGATAGCAGATAAGTTCACCCTGTAACTTTTGTTTTATAAAATAGATGTTAGTTCCTCTATTCAGGATTTTATGCCCTTAATAAATATTTTCCAGCTTATTAACTGTTCTCATAACTCTTCTTTGAACCCATTTCCACTTGCCAATATCCTTCTTGAATTTCAGATGACAGAACTGGTCATTGCATTCCATTAGTGTTCCCTCCATTGCCAAATAAAAATATCATCACTCCATTGCTGCTTGAGCTACCTCTGTTTAAAGATCCAAGGACTGCATTAGACACTGCCCTGACAAACAGAAGCTTATTACCCAAGCAGCTCAAATTACCCTTCCAACCCTTTACAGAGATGCTACTTTCTGAGATGCAGGAAGCTTTCCTTCCACCATGCTTATTCTAAACTGCATCCAGATCATATATTTGTGTAATAAACTTCAGGTTAAGACCTACATTGTTTAGCTTGTTCTCAGTTTATCCAGAGAACCACCTTGTTCTGCATGGCTTTTAAGCCCAACACTTCTGTCATTGTAAGCCTTCTTGGTTACTGGCAACAGTCAATGGCCAAGAGCAGTTACTCTAGAAGCACATATGTTTGCTCATGGTTATCTGTTTATAGCCATGAATGAAGATCTGTCATCCATCTTAGTTTTAAGACATGCTATGCTAATTTTGTGGCATTCTTTTTAGTATTTAAAATATTATGTCAGATGTAGTCAGACTCTCAGCAGATGCCTAAGTAATTTATATACAAATGCTATCCAAATGTATCCTATTTTTATCTAGCAGTCTATTTAAAAATGAAAGCATTAAAGATCTTTAATAAATAGTAATAAGCAATGATTATACACTTATTAATTCTCCCCTCTGTTTTCTTACTGTATCCCATTTAAAATATTTTACCCAGAATGCATGTCAAAATGAGAAATGGCTGTTGAAAGAATTTGGATCATGCCATCTTCTGATTGTAAAGCTTGGCATACCATTAGTCTCCTCTTTGTCTAAAGAGTTCCTTAAAATTCACCCTAGACATACTGAGGTCCTCAACAAGCTCATTTAAAACTCCTGGATGCTGAGACAACAAAATAGTTTCATGGAGATTTTTAAGAACATTTTTGTCTAAGATGCCTCAGACTTGTCTGGGAACACAGTGAGACTGTCCAACAAAACTCTCAGGGATGGCTCTGTTTCAGGTAGGTGTCCTCAATATTTCTTTCAGCTGCCATCTTCCCTCGGAAGCAGTAAGATTCCCAGTGCATCTGTACTTTTCTTTCTGAGGCTAAACCCCTCTGAACAGTCAAACTATTATCAAGCTTGAAAAACTAGCTCTTGCAGGTGTCCTCTGAAGGAACAGTTCAGTCATTTCCCAATAGCCACTTTAGTCTGGGCCTTGCAAAAAGCTCAGTGAAGGGCCCCCATATGCCCTTTCCAGAGAGGTGATCTGAGGTGTGAAAGGCAAAGGCACCTCCTCCTGGTTTTTTTTTTGGTTTAATTTGGTAAGACAGGAGCTAGTTGTGGTCCTTAGCTCTGGATAATGTTCCTGCTTGGAGTGTCCCAAATGTATTCCCATTAGCCTCAATTTAAAATGAGGTGAAAACTTCAAGCCACACTCTCTAAAGCATCTGTCCTCAAGCCAGGGCCACAGCCTAGCAAAGACTCCCTTCTGCTGCCTATAGCCCAGCTCTTTGTGCAGTCAAGGATCTATGTGGCCCTGCAGTCACCATGCTCCAGGCACAGCCTTTAGAAACCCTCCTGGGAATTCAGCCTTGGGGAGGGCATATTTCTCCACCTGAACTTCCCCATTTGGTGCCTGTTTCCTGGTGAGAAGCACAAGCATGAGTTATAGACTTTTTAGTTTATGGCTTCAGATTACAAAAAAAAAAAAAAAAAGAAAAGAAAAAGAAAAAATGGTTTAGATCTGGTTTCATACAAGACCTGGCCTGTGGCTTTATTCAGCAACTTCTGTGTTAGAAACATGTTCAGCAGGCAGGAGAAAGAGAGAAGAGGGTGAGGAGCTTAAAGCTGGTTTGTGGCTGCAGAAAGGATGGGTGAGAATAAATTATATAAAAATAATCCACCTAAAAATAAGTAGAAAAATAATACTAATCCTATTTAGACCTGGTAATTCTCACTACATGTTTTATTTCTGGAACTGTACTCCTAGAACAGTAAATAAGATATTCTTTACCCTCCTACGAATAAAGTGTAGCAGAAAGAAAGGTATGTAGTGTGCAAAAAGAGCACACTAAAGGAAGAAATTGATCATGTAATTAAAAAAGATTTTTTTTGTGGAGCTTAAGTGTTTTAAAAAGCCTTACATAATGGAGATTTATAAGGGATTGTTTTCACAAAACATACAGTGCACTAAAAATGATGAAAAAAATTACCCAAACATGTTAGGTTTCAACTATTTGACACTGCACAAACAGTTTTTGTCAACTGTAAAACCAGATGGTTTCAGATGAGACTTGTTAGCAAGAACAAGTGCAGCTGCTGCAACTGAGAACAGGCTTATGAGCACCTGTGTGAATGCGAGCCACACAAACTCCACATCTACTCAATTCTTTCTGTGCTAGTTTCAAGGACTGTTTAGCAGACCTGCTTGCCTAGCAAGCCCCCGCAGTCTCCACACTAAGCTAAATGCTGTCACGTAGAGCCTGAGTCTCTGCTGTAATGCACTAACTGAAACTTGGCTTGGGAAAGGAAGTGAAATTAGGAGAACCATGGCTGGGCCAGAAATCAAAGGTAGAATTTCCTGACTGGCCAAAGAGCTGAATGAGGCATGTTCTGATTTTGTGTCAAAACAGGGCTCTAAGTTGAACAGGAAAAAAACCTACCATGGTTTTGACCTTTCATCTAGCAAGAAACACATTTGTTCTACACAGGTAAAGACTTTGGTTTTGTCTTTATTGACTCAAAGTTTGGTTGCACCCTTTGAGGCAACAATTAGTGATGGCGCAGACTTAAGCAGACGTGACTTGTGAGTCCAGTGATGGCAATAGCTCCTGCCCAGGGCTCCCACTTTTATTCATTTAATAGCCATTATCTGAGTTTGAGATCTCAATATGTGTAGTAAGAAACACTGCAAAACCACATTTTCCTGTGAGACACACTATGACTCTCTCCTTTGCTGTGATGGTGGTGTGTGGGAGTGGGATGCACAGATTTCTTACTTCCTGGTTCTGCAGGAGACCCCTCGTGGCTCTTCCATAGCACTTGCTTTTGGAGGTATATTCAATGAAACTATCACCCATGACTGCCTTGCTAGAGCCTGACCTGTAGCTTCCTGCACGCATCTGAACTCCACTGCTCACTGGGTCTAGAACTCTGAAGTTCTGTGACAAAGGTATAATGCTTTAACTTATTCCTGCATCTGCAGAATGGATACCCCTCCCTCCCATGGAATAGCAAACCTCTCCCAGCCAGGTTCCTGTGAGAAACAGCTCTGCTTCAGCCTGGTCCCTACTTTTGTTTTTCTGAATCTTGAGTGGTTTCCACATCAAAAAGCTATCACAAGTGCCAACTAATTCTGAACTAAGCACTTAATGCTTCTATTATTCATTTTCTAAAATCTATTAATGAATTGAGTAAAGCAGTGTTTAATTTAGAAAACAGTATTGTCACAATCTGTAGAGATTGAAAATGGAGGGCTGAAGAGGCAGAGGAGTGTATAACAATGCAGTATTTGACATGCATTGATATGAACATGTGCATATGTGTATGTTCAGAAGCAGTGCAAGTCATATGTGCTTTGTGTAATGTGGCTTATTTCTGGCAATGGCAGGAAACAGGTGGGGATTTACTTCAGTGAAAGATGTGACCCACAGTTACAGGGCATACAGGAGCATTTCACAAGTTTCTATTGATGGTGAAAGTCAAAATCCAACAGTATTTTCATCTGACTTTACCCTGAACCTTGAAGAGGAGCTGAAGATTATTCCTGTCACCTCATTTGAAGCCAACAATCCGATTGCATTTGTTAGTGTGTTTTCAAGTCTGCCCTTTGCTGTGAATCTCTGAAAGCTTTATGGTAACTGGTAACCCCCTGGCGTTGAAGAAAAAGAGACAAGGATAGTTTCAGGTATCCAAATCATGTGCTGAATGAGCACAAACAGAAATGCCATGTCTCTCTCCCAGCAGCACACATCCTGTGACACATCAAAAACATCCTGTGCCTCACCTGGAGTGAGGAAAAAAGAAATAATCCTTGAGCAAATTGAATGATGAAATAGCACACCTATTCATTCAGGGTACCTGGCACTGCTGTGGGAGGCAGTCCTGCACCCTCACACATGCACACATGCACATACAGATTGATGGCCTTGAGCTGCAGCAGAGGCAAAAGTGAGATGGCAGAAAAGAAAGATTTGGGATTCCTTGGACATGAGGGAGCTGGTGAGTGGAGGACTGGGAGCCTTGTATCAGTCTGGCCTGGGAAAAGCAGCTTCACACTGGAAATGCTTTTCAGTGTCCAGTTCCCTGAAATCAGACACAACTCCTATTTTCCACGTACAGCAGAGGTAAAGGTTGAGGTACAGCATCATTACCATTACCAGTGCTGAAAGTTGCACAGTTAGGTGATTAGCTTCTTGATGGTGACTTAGATGAGCTGGGTTTTATTCCTGCCCTGGTCCTGGGGCAAATACCACTGTCACAAGAACAGAATAATGCAGTTGTATCTGAGTTAGAAACTCATCAGGACAGCTACTGCTGCAGCAGTTTTACCACTGCAGCATAAAACTCAATGTTGAATAACCACTCTGCTACTCACTCTACTTCTCCAACCTGTTTTGCAGAACATTCTGCAGTCCATGACTTTGTGGGTACAACACACAGATTTTAATCACTCTGTCACAAACCAAGCCCTCCTGAGCCAGATGGAGACACCAGTAACCTGCAGTGCCTGTTGGAAGTGAACGGAGAACATCTGTGATCAACAGTTCATGTCTCTATTCTGCCTCTATACAACAAGGATACTGAAGATTGTTGCTTATCTTTGTAGTGCTTTGAGGATAACAACATAAGCAATTATCTGCTCATCAATTACATTATGCCCTAGGAAATCAGCTGATGCACAGCAAATCTGATTATGCAGGACTGAAAACATTGTCTACCCACAAACAGGGAATAAAAATCTTGACCTTATCTTCTTGTTTCTGCAAAGGCCATCTGGTGGTCAGTTGGGCATTGGTTATCAAAGTGATGGTGTGCACACACCACAGAGGCTTTACAGAAGAGTACAGCATTGCAGCAGAGCTCCTCCAGCCCCTGCTTCTCAGCTTCCAAAAGAGTGGAGCAGAAGTCTGCTCTCCAGACAGCAGTCAAGTGGACACTGGCAGTGTTTCCAAACAAGCAATATCTGCTCAGTACCCTTGCACACATACATGTTACCTTCTGCCAGCAATTTTCCAAAATTGTCTGGTTTATTACTTTAAAAATCTGCACTTCAACAGAGGCCAAAATACTGCCTGTAGTCATTAGAAGGACTGTGAGCAGAAGAGGAAAGGACTGGGATTAGCTCCCAGGTTGGTCCTGGCATACTTGATGCTTGATGAAGAGAGAGTGATGTCCAAATTAAAAGGAGAAAACAAATCTCTTTTCATTAAAGACTATCATTGAAATAACCTGTGTGCTTTAATTCCGAGCACTCCCAGTTTCTATGTGATTTTACCACCAGTCAGTCATAAATGCCTGTGTCCACACAAACTACCTATTTCTTTTTTCAGCAAGCAGTTTAAGCAGTGTAAGGGGCACAAAGACCTCTGAGTTATAGTTTTAGTCTGTACACAATAGTGATTTTGCCTTGGAAGAAAAACTGTACAACATAATGCTTGCTGGTAGCAGAGAGGACTGTGGTCTAGGCAGAAGCCTGCATGTACCACCAGCCTGAATTTTTTTTGAGCCATCTAGGCAGAGAGAGAACAATGCTTTGGATCTAACAAGGACTTGTCCTGTCTCTCCAGCAGGGCAAGGAAGCTGAGTAACAGAGCCCCATCTGCATCTTACCAAGAGCAGCATGCCAAGGAAGACCCTAGCTCTTGAGATAGTATTTTGTAAGCACACTTTATTAGCTACTCATAAATTTATATCCAGCATTTTACACCTCTGTTTACAGTAACTTAAACAAAAAGTTGTTGCCATCCCAGCTCCATTCTCATTTCCAGAAAAAGATGTAAAGTGAATGTCATACACATTCTGCTTCAGCTTGTACTGGAAAGTAAGGTCTTTTCATAGTTAAAGCAGATGGATGAGTTTAACAGCCAGAACTGGGGCTGGAA
The DNA here is from genome assembly GCA_013399015.1 of Galbula dea. Classification (NCBI taxonomy): domain Eukaryota; kingdom Metazoa; phylum Chordata; class Aves; order Piciformes; family Galbulidae; genus Galbula; species Galbula dea. The sequence continues at coordinate 76,528 of VWZX01000638.1, forward strand.
CTGAATTAGCTACTCTTGCAGGACAGTGTCTATTGCAGTCCCTGAGAGTGCTAGTACTGATTATCCCTGAGTGATTCCAAATCCATGGTGCTAATTACACATAGGTATTTTGGAACTGATCCCAAAACTTGCTTGTGTGTTTATGATAGAAAAGGATGCTAACTGAAGAAAAAAATACATTAAAAGACTGAGTAATGAAAGGAAAATGACACTGCTGGAATTGTTGCCCACTTCTCTCCCCCCAAACTGCACACTGAAATTAGAATTCCCAATATACAGCTGGATACTGTATACAGATAAAGGCTATTAGATTAGATACAGCTAAATGCTGTTCATTTCAATGTCTCCTCCAGTGTTTTAAGTGAAATGTAGTTAGCTATTAACTATTGATTAGTTAAATATTTTAACCTTAAGTTAAATCAGTCACACTTTTCTTCTGTTCCCAAAGCCAATGTGCTTTGCAGCATGAGCAAATCCCTTCTTTACTTTAGGTCAGTTGGATATTTACATCTTGCTTCAGGTATGCAGAGTCATTTTTGCTGCCATGGCTCCTACTTCAGAGTCCAGACAAAACCACATCCTAACTCTTATTATATAGTCCCAGTGGGGAAGGTGGATTTTGCCTGTGTGCATGGTACTGTCAATTAAGGAATAAAGTAGTAATACTTTGGAAATGTTAGTATCTCCTACTTCCATTACAGAACTTGGCATAAAAGCTGGTCTGACTCAGCAAGCTCTTTCCATTTAAAAGTTGATTGTGAATCTTATTCCTCTTAGAAAAACAAAACAAGAGAAAGAGCAAACAACAATAACAACAAAACAAACAAAAACCCAAAAACCTCCAGAGATGCTCATCATAACATTTTATCCATAATCATTAAGAAGGTTAATTTGCTTTTTCCAGGACATAAAGATATTTGTGGCTAAGCAACTTTCAGATTTCATTACAAAAATAAAGGCTTGCCAAGTACGATGGAAATTTCAACCAGGGTTAATTTCTTGCACACTTCCATCAGTGTGAATGACAGAGAGACTGAGAGGTCAATGGTCTCATAACAAATGCAAGGCCCCTCATATCTTTCCCTTAGTATGACTGCTTGTTTCAAAAGCTTATCTGAGAAACAAACACTTATGCAGTGGCAGAAATGAATGGGATTAAAAATAAAATCAAATTAATTTTGTGTTCTAAGCTCCTTGACCGACAGTCTGAGAGTCACTGGAAATGCACAAACTTCCTCCCACACTTTCCCATAAATATGCCTCAACACTTGACAGACTGCAGAAGCGAATGGTAGATTTGTGACCTTGAATATCTCAGCTTTAAATCAGTGCCTAGCAGTACTACCAAGTTGCTTTTATTTGATCAGATAACAATAGGTGGCAAATTCTGTTTACTACCAGAAAACTAAGTGCAGAAGATATGAAGAGTTCCATCTGGTCTACTCTGTTTCCTTGAACAGGTTTATAGGCCTAGCTGAATGTGTGGGTGGTTGCAGCGCTAGTACTGTATCAACTCTACGGAGACCTGTTAAAAAAGCAATGGGAAACAATGCAGTAAAATATCTGGCTTTGTTTCTTTCTGCCTTCCTCCAGTTTCTGCTAACAGAAGAATGTGGCCCTCATTTGCAACCAAAATTGTGCCACTTTCTGGATGGATCTAAACTGAAAAATTGTTTTCTGATCCAAACTGCAGGGCTGTGTTTTGAATATTTCAGTTGTGGGGATTAAACTTCTTCATAGCAGCATCTCATGACTACTATTGCTGCTCTTTTGGATTGCTGAAGCTTCGTGTGAGATTGTCTCCCAATTTGAAAACTCAACTCTAACCAGAAAGATACTGCTCAACTGCTCAGCTCCTAAAATGGACATAGACAAAAGCAGAGACCTTCTGGTACAATCACTGGGCACAATACGCATGAGCATACTGAAATGTACAAATTGATTTGAGTGAAGCAGGAATGTAGTGCTAGGGACCTGTGAAAGCATTGCTATTCCAACTCCATCAATCCTGCTTGTTGTGGTTGGAGAGGCTTATCTGATCACCTACCACGGCAGATGTTCCTTATTACTCCTCTTTCCCCTCCAATCAGAAGAGATAAGGGACAATAAGGGCAGAGAGGCTTCTGGATTGGAAAGTAAAACTAAAACTACTTTAATAATAATAGCAACGTTAAATGAAACACGTATAAATATATACAGGACCCAAATACCGAGCCCAACTCCCCCTTTTTATGATAATTACGTCACCACTGAAGTTGCAAACGTCCCGAACGTCCCGGAGCCAGGTCTCTTTTTCCCCCAGCACGAGTCCAAAACCAGCTTCATGTGTCCACCAGCTAGCCCCAGCACCAAACTAACTCTTTGGGCCCCAGGGTCCCAAAGACCTCTGATTTCCGTTTCCCCCTGGGGGGCAGGGTCCTTCCTTAAGATTCAGGAATTTCAGGTTTTAAAGGGGAAGTTCAGGTAGCTCTGGCAAGGTGGTGGGGGGGGATGACCGATACTGAATATGATGTATATGGGGTGGAATACTTTTTAGAAAATAAAGTCACTGAACAGAATTAATTCTGTTCTAACCCAAACCAGGACATTCTAACCTAAACCAGGACATTCTAACCCAAACCAGGACACTGCTGAATGTTTCCAAACTGTCTTAGCAATTTCTTCTATTGTACTTGCCTGACAGACGAGCTGCCTTTCTGCTAATTCAGTGGAAGGGGGAGGATGGCATTTATAATTACCTCTGTCTGCTTGCAACTCTGCTGTCCATGAGGCAGCAAAAAGATGAAATGACCTAAAATAAACCATTTTTCTCCAGAAAAGCAACTTAATAAAAAAGGGGTTACTAATACACTATCTCTAGACTTTTTGTGCCCGTATTTCTTTAGATTTTATCCTACAGCCTGCCTATAAACATTACCAGAATATCTGGACTGCCTTTTTTATTTGGCAGCTGATAAGGCAGAGAGGCCCTCAGATTTAATATAGCCTAAAGATAAGAGGTGATAATGAATCTAAATGAAAGCACTGTAGCTGAAGTCTGCCTACTTTTCCTGACTCCCTCCTAAACAGCAGATGTAGCACAGTTACATCTCAAACAGTCTCATGCTGTGGGACACCAGAAGCACATGATAAGGGATTGTCACTGCCCCAAAGCAGGCAGGACAGGGTGGGTGGGAGGAGGAGCTGGCTGACCTGCTTGAGGAAGGTCCCAAAGAAGGACAGCAGGAGCTGCTCTGGTCACCTTTGCATCCACCAGCATTTAACACCACTATGCCTGCCTCTGTTGAGCCTACAAAAGACCCTGAAATGTGTTTTGATTATCTGCTTTCTGGCATTTGCTTTGAATCTTTGATGCTAACACTTGAAATGTAGTCTGATAAAAAAAAATAAGGTTTTGACAGTGCTGAAATTCAAACTGTACACTGACTTTTGCTAGTACTTTGTAAATAAGGTTATCAAAGAGGTTGATAAGAAGAAAACTCTGACTATGACAATGTTGATCACATACTGAAGCACCAGCTTTTCTCTCAGCTGCTTTTTGAAAACTCATTTTTGGTATCCAAAAATAATGTTTCAGGAGTTGGCATAATAGCTGTTCCTTGTAATGACCTATTTTCAGTGTAAGCTTAGGAAAAAAAGAAAGAAAAAATACCAAAAAACAAACCAATGCAAACGCACCTATGTGAGTCTGGTGAAACTTAGGAGAAAGTAACTCTGCACTTGTCGAAAGTGCCTTGGTCTGGTGTATCCAGGGTCACACAGTTGCTGTGACACAGGTCTTTTGGCCAGCCTCGAGGGCCAGAGTCATGTATCACTGCAGCACCTCTTTGCCACTGAGGCAGCTGCCATTGCCAGCTGGGCTGTCCCCAGCAGCAGGTATGAATCAGTACCACAAGGGATGATGCAATGACAGCTTTTCTGCTTTCTCCTTTGTGTCTTTAAAGGCCACTGGTGATGCCAATAGCAGGCTGCCTTTCACAGCTTGAACATATTTTTTTCAAGCCGCTGTGTAGTCAGCTGAATTGGTGGAGCCCTCCTCCTTCTCTCCTTTTTCTGCTGCCTAAAGCACTTTTCTCTCCTCTATTCTTTCACCTTTAGTCCTTTTTCCTTTAGCTTTCTGCTTCTGTGTCACTTGTCTCTGAATCTTGCTGAGCTCTCCTAAGGAAACAACAATTTAGATGTAAATTACAAAGATAGTCCAGAATATTATGTATCCTTGTCAGAAGTGTTGCTAATTTAATGTTCTGTATCACAATTAGCAATTCCTACTCTGTGTTATTTAATTAAAGTTTAATTCCCACTAGTTATAAAAACCAATCTTTTTCTTACTCATCTTGTGTTCTTGAACTAAACTATATTTTCAGGGACAGTTTTATTCCATTTACAGAAATCCCAAATCTCTCTATGTTTGTCCAGAAGAATTCACCTTAGAATGCAGCTTAATTTCTTTTTGCAAATATGTATTATACTATCATATTTTAAGAGAAATAAAAGTGGTCTTTATAGACAATAGCAGATTCAATATTTTGGGGGTAATTTAATGAGATCTAGTTCCAGTTAAGTAAACCAAGATTCAAGAGATTAAACTAAATTAAATTGATAACACCAAGATGAGTGGTGCACTCAACACCTGATGCCCTCCGGAAGGACGTGGACAGGCCTGGGAATGGGCCTGTGTGAACCTCATGAAGTTCAGCAGGGCCAAGTGCAAATGGATGGGGGCAATCCCTGCCATCAGTGCAGGTTGGGGGATGAAGGAATTGAAAGCAGCCTGGAAGAGAAGCACTTGGGGATACTGGCAAGTGAAAAGCTGAACATGAGCCAGCAATGTGAGCTTGTAGCCCAGAAGGGCAACCGTAACCTGGGCTGCATCCAAAGTAGCATAGCCAGCAGGTTGGGGGAGGGGATTCTGCCCCTCTGTTCCACTCTGATGAGATCCCACCTGGACTACTGCATTCAGCTCTGGAGCCCTCAGCACAAGAGAGACAAGAACCTGTTGGAGCAGGTCCAGAGGAGGGCCACAGAAATGATCCAAGGACTAGAACACACCTGCTGCGACGAAAGCCTGAGTCTTGGGGTTGTTCTCCTGAAGGAAAGAAGGTTCAGGGGAGACTCTGTTGTGTCCTATCAGGACTTAAAGAGACCTTCAGGAAAGATGGGGACAGATTTTTTAGCAGGGCCTGTTTCCATAGGACAAAGGCTAATGGTTTTAAAGGGGAGATTTGGATTGGATATAAGGAAGACATTTTTTATGATGAGGGTGGTGAGACACTGGAACAAGTTGCCCAGAGAGGTGGTGGATGCCCCATCCCTCGAAACACAGAGCTCTGAGCAGCCTGATCTTGTCTAAGATGTCCCTACTCATTCCAGCGGGGGTGGACTAGATGACCTTTAACGGTCCCTTCCAATGGTCCCAACCATTCTAAGAGCCTGTGAAGTGGTTTGCTTGGGTTTGGGGTTTTTTTCATTCTTGAAAGTTAGAAATTTAAGAAATGAGTTTAAATGCACAAGTGTTCCTTGAGAAATGATCCTTTTCTATCTACCATCAACAAGAAACAACCTCAGGCTTTCTCACTCAGTGCTGCCAATAAGAGAATAAACCTCAAAAAGTTGTAGGAGAGACAGTCAACTGCATAAGAACAATAGCAGCAGCAACAGTCATGTAGCTACATTTTTGATCACACATAAAATAAACCTTAAGGTTAAACAGCTTAATAAATTAACTTATAAGAGAGGACAAGGCCGTTATTGATTCAGCTATAGATTCAAAGCCACTTGGCAGGACTTCTCTTCAAAGAACTTCTCTCTGCAGTGATGCCTTCCAAGGCATGGGCATGATCTGGCCCAGTAATGAGGCTGAAGGAGTCCTTTTTATCAGAAAAGAATAAGTCCCTTGCAGGGAGGAGTCACAGCATGTCCCTTGAGGAGTCACAGCATGTCCCTTAAGGTCTCAGTTCAGGCTGCAGGACACTGCAGGATCTGCCTGCCTACCCCATGGTACTATCTGAAGCAACTCATCCAAAAGAGAGCAATGCAGATAGGCTCTGCAGGATGGGCAGCTATAGCCCTGAACAGTTTTGGCTGACCTGTATTCCATTTAGAGATGTTTTGAGGGATTCTTGAAGTCTTAATAGGTCCTACCCATGGGAACATCTGAGGAGGGAGGAGGTCACTGGTCTTGTGCATAAGGACATGGCACGGGTAGCCTGGAGGGAACATGTCTCTGCTTCTGATCCGTCCCATGTAGGACAACTTCACTCAAAGCATCTTTACCTCCTCAGAGGTAAAAACCAGACCTAAGGAGATCAGCTAATAAATATTTTCTTTCTGGGGTCTTTTATAGGCCTCGTAATATGTTGCACTAGGTGCCCCAAAGGAAATAAATGGGTGAAGAGGGCCAAACTTCTCTAAAAAGGCACTATCTACAGATGGAAGACAACACAAAATCAGCATTCCTTAGAATAACTTGAAGCTTGAGATGCGCTTGAAGGTTTTTGCCTGTGAAGAAATGCAACTTGGCTCTGGTAAGAGGCATAGATAAAACTTAGCCCAGTGCACTATGCCCTCACACTGCATTTGCCAACAGGGTGTTTAACATGAAAGAGCAGAAAGCTCTTCATTTTGTAGGCTCACCTCCTGTTTCAGGCACTGAGAGAAGACTTTTTCTGCATTTGATTTTAAAGAAAAATAGTTTGAAATGGTCTCCCATGTGGCATGGCTTGGTCCCAGCTTACTTTTCCTTGGAATTACTGAGTTTTTTGCCTGCTCCAGACAAATAACTAGAGTCAGAGGAGTGATCACACTGTGCAGATAATATAGAAAATACAGAATAAGTAAAATTTCACACCTATGCACAGCTTTTATCTGCAGCATACTTTGCAAAGTCTGACCTTTTGCTTTGCAGTGAGCCACCCCGAGGCAGACTCCCCCTAAAAGCGAAGAGAGGTTAATGCAAAAAACCAATTACCAACAAAATGCAGCTGCTCACTGTGTGTTATCCATTCCCAGAAACACAACTATTCACAAGGGAAAGTCATGTGGCCAAATGAAGTTGTTTGAAATCCAGCCCCGATACTGTACATACAAAATGATTATGAGGTTGTAATAATATAATTATTGTATGTGGTTGTAATAATTTTCTGTCTGGGAGTTACTGGTTTAGTAAACAAATAGTATTGCTGCAAGAAAGAAATCTGTGACCCAAGATACTCTAGTGGAAGCAGCAGTTGAGCGGATAGCACATTGCCCTCTTTATGATAAACACGATTATAGAGCATTATTATGCAGTGATATATTTCACAGACTACTTTTGCACAAATGCCATTTTAGAAACACAATAAATAACTGGAGGTGTTCTTCCCAATAGATTGGAGTGCCTGAGGTTATTCAGATACTAGAAATTCAGTGCTCAGAAAGCTTTAAATAAACTGAGCCCAAAGAAAGGAAAAGAAACCAAATGTGCCATTAGAGGAATAGAAGAGGATTTATTTTCTCAAGATAGTACTCTACAGGAGTTGTGCATCAACTCCAGGTATAACTATAAAGTAAAAACTGGCTTGCAGGCTAAGAGGTGCTGCTAAATGGGAACTGCACATTGCTTCTCACCTGCGTCTCTTTCCTTCACCAAGTAAAATGAGATAGCTTTTCTTCTGTGTTCCTGTCCTGGTTTGAGTTAGAACAGAACTAATTCTGTTCAGTAATTTTATTTTCTAAAAGTATTCCATCCCATATACTTCATATTTGATATATAAGCTCGGGGTCAGTTCTACCCCCCTTGCTAGAATCCCCTGCTAGACTTCCCTTTTAGGACCCGAGATTCCTGAATCTTAAGTTTGGGTATCCGGTACCTGGACCCTGCCCCCAGGGGACCCGGATTCATCTGGTACCGGGACTGATCTGGTATCGGGGGAGCCTGTTCCCAGAGCCTGCTGGAGCCTCAGTGGTGACGTAGTTATCATTGAAAGGGGGTTTAGGTTCAGTATTGGGTTCTGTATATGTTTGTATATATTTCATTTAACTTTGTTATTATTATTTAAGTAGTTTTAGTTTTATTTTCCAATCCACAGGACCCTCTGCCTCTCTCATCCCCTACCCCTTTCCTGCCGGGGGGCGGGGGGGTGGTGGGGAGTGGAGGAACTGAGGGGGTAATAGAGAGCGTCTGTCCGTGGGTTGGTGGTTGGCCCAGTCTCTACCCTCGACAGTTCCTCTCAGTCTCACAATCTTTTCTGGTTTTCATGCTAAGGACAGGAACAAGGATAATGAAAAGAAAGATATAATAATCACCTGCACTGAGTTTCTTTCCTTCAGCTCCATTGTGCTATCCGATGTCAGAAAAACAAAGGGTGGGGTGTAGACTGATAAAGGGGATTGATTAGTTTTGATGTGGGAATTGGAAGAAAAATACTGGCAACTCGTAATGAAAATTTCTTGTCTGATCTGTAAACTAGAGAAAGGATGAAAAGTCATGAAAAGCTTGGAGGAGAACTCAGAATGTGTTGGTCTAGTCAACTGTACTATATCAAAATGACTGTAGATCTTCACAGAGAAAGGGAAAATATATGAGTAGTGCCTTCAAAACAGATGTTTACAATCAGGGTATTTCAGATAAATCCTAAGGATTTATTTTTTATCTTTCTTCAATAAATTCACAGTTAACATCAGATTCTTCATCTATATGAGTCTATTCTGAGACTTCAAGTTTAGACTGTGAGCACTTCACCAGTTTTCAGGAAGCTGAGTGTTATCTTCTAGCCAAACTCTAAAGCAGTATTCCTTAAACTTGTGCAGATGCATCTCCTTTTGCAGTGCTTTTTGTTACAAATGTTTACAGAAGTCAGGAGAAAAGTTACTTTGACTGCTGACAGGACATCAGTCACAGCAAGGCAGATATTAGACTCAACTGTAAAGATCGTAGACGACTCCTCTTCAATTGCCAGTGATCAGAACACACTGCCTGAGACACGTTGTCTCAGAGTATAAGAAATAAGAGGATTATTAGTGCAGTTGCTGGTTTTCTGCCATTCATAGAACAATATTGTCCACATGAAGTCCATCATTTCAAGATAGTTGTAAAGAAGATATAAATTGTAACTATAAACTTCCACTGAACTTCAGTGTGGAGGTTGTTTAATGAATGGAGTGAAAGGATTTTAAGCTTTATAGAGAGCATGGTTGTATCTGGGCTATGGTTGTTAAACTTGCTGTAAATTCATTGGTGCAATACCAATGCCATTAAGCATGGGAATGCAACCACTGATTGGAGCTCTTCAGTTACTACAACTTCAGTTAGACTAGTTCCCTGACCCTGAGCCTTATCAAGGAAGCACACAGACCTGGGTCTTAAAGAGAGGAAAAGAGTCAGATAAAGTTGAGTGAAGAGTGAGGTGTGATTTACATGTCTACATCCCAAATTAAAGACCTGAATTTGCAGCTAAGTACTAATTTTGGAGGCGTATTTTGTCTGTAGATATTTCACTGTTGCCCGAGTTTTGACATAGCTCTAGACAAACTCTAGACAGCACCCAAGCAACGTCAAGGTCCAGAAGTATGCAGTTATCTGGCTAAAATTCTCTGCAGACCTCAATGCAGTAGATATTTCTAGAAATCCTGAAATGAGCTCCCACAACAAAATCCAACTGAAGAATACTTTTATCTTCCATACCTTTAAAACAACAAGAGAAAAGCAAGTGTGGGTTAATTATATAAATTAATGATAAGTGTTTGAACATCTATGGGCAACCATCTGATTATTTATAGAGGAAAGAAAATGCTGCTGTGCACATCCATTTTTGGGAGACATGTAAATGTGAGTTACTTGTAGAATCCAAATAATGGATACCATATAAATACTTTATGCAAAACAAGAATGAAATCCAAGTATCTATTTACTGCCTTTTATTCACATTTTCATGGTTGTTTCACTTATGTTCAGTCTATTGATTGCATCTACCTTTTATCTAGAGGGTTATTGTATTAAATGTTACCATGCCATTCATTTATACTGTATTTAAAAACAAGCTTTTCAATTAAAAATAAATGCTTTATGACCGAAACACCAACTATATGAAGGTGACCTGAGGTTAATGGGTACTCAGCTGGAAGAAAAGAGATAGCTGGAGAAAATCCATTCCTAAGCCAAATCTTTAAGTTTATATTTGTCTATGTGAACAGAACAATTTTTGTAAACAAGGTGCAATGGTGTTGAGAGATCTGTTCTTATGTAGAACATGTTCTATTGACATGTTCATGTAAAATCCCCGTTCTGGCGTCAAGGTCTGATTTCATCTCTTTCACTTCAGTAGAGCTTCAGGAACTTAAATGACTTCAACAGAACCTCAAATTGCTTCACCAGTCTTTCTTAGTTTCTTTAATCACATTTCAGTCATTTGTACTAAGAGAACCATTGCAGTATGTTCCATGTAAATTCAGACTTGGCCTTTTGTACAGATTTAGACTCAGAGACGAGCACTCGGGGTGATATAAATAGCTGTCAAAACTTAGTTGAGGACAGCCTTGGTGTAAAGAACTGAGAGATAAGAATGAGACTACACAGAGATCCTTTCATTTTCTGATTTAAAAACTAATTAATACATTTTACTCTGAAAGAAAGAAGAGAGTGATAAGAAGGAAAGAACTATTCTGAAACAATTTCAGGGATTTCAGCTAAGAGAACTGTCACCCAGACAAAACAAATGGGGTTTTACAGTCAGGAGAGGAATTCAGTAAATGAGAGAAGGGTGTTGCTTAACCAATTAGATCAGCCAAAACTGTAAAATCTCAAAGGTCATGCAAATTATGATGACAGCGCTAGGACAATTAATTAAAAACTTGAGAATTTATTTCCTCAAAGAAGCAAAAAAATGAAGAAAAAACAAGGCAGAAATTACCATCAGAAGACAAAGATGCAGAAAGTTTTAGGGAAGAGAGAAAAAGAGAGCTCATTAAGGGTTAACTAATAGTGCAAATTAGTAATGCAAACATTAATTGACAGAAATTTAGGAAAGTTCATATAGTTCTGGAAATGCACACTAACTTTACAAGAGAGATTCATGACTTACTGCTTTGACATCAAAGCTTTCTCTGTCCTGAAGATGATACACTTGAGAAGTTAATCCCAGGCTAAATGAAAATGTCCTTATTTTAAAAGTTGGAACACTTATTGGATGAGAACTTAATTTCACCTCTTTGCAAGTAAAGTTTGGACTCAGAAAGGGAGAAATTCCTCACAGCCTTTGAGAATTAAGCATTCGGTGGTTGCTATTGATGTGGAAAGTGATAAGACACTAAGGTGAAAGGTGGAGCGCATGAAGCATGAGAATGATGGATTTGCTTCAACAGATTTGCAAAGGGAACTTTTAAAAAATAACAATTTTTAAATTAAAAACTAGGTAGATTAATTCTCTGTATCTTTAATGACTTTTAAAATATAGTTTATAATTCTAAGCTATTTGTACTTGTGAGGAAGAGGAAAAGATGTTGGCACTATAAGGGTTTATTGGTTCTAACTACAAGCATCAGTTAGGTACCGCTAATAAGGATAATTGGATGTTGAACTCTGGCACAAACCAGTGGATGAGCTCTGGAGATCTATGTCAGTGCCTGTGTTTTAAGAGTCTGGCAAGTGAGCTTTTAGATATTTGAATGAGATTTTTAAGACAATCAAAGTGAATTTAGAAAGAAGTCACATGCTACGGAGAGCACTCTGAGGTTTACAAGCCAAATTCATCCCTGGGAAGCCAAGCAGAAGCCTGCACTTTTATTGCTGGCAAGGAGCTCTGGCTAAGCCTTGGGAGGTGACACTGAGGGGGTTAAGCACAATAATGAGGAGACATAAAAGCAAAGTTGTCCAAAGACAACTCTACCACATTCTCCATTTGTGTGGTGGGTTTGACCTTGGCTGGACACTAGGTGCCCACCGAGCTGCTTTATCACTCCCCTTCCCAGAGGGACAGGGGAGAGAGAGTGAGGTGGAAAAAGGAATGACCCGTGGGTTGAGATAAGACAGTTTATTACCAGCACTATATACAGCACAGCCTGCATGCGCAGAAGCAAAGCAAAGCAGACTTAATCTCTACTTCCCATGAGCAGCGATGGTCGGCCACTCCCGAGAAGCAGGGTTGTGGTACGCGTGGTGGTTCTTCAGGAGGCAGTCATTAAATGATGAATGCCCACCCCCCCACTCCGTGCTTCAGCTTTTATATCTGAGCTGACGTCATATGGTATGGAATATTCCTTTGGTCAGTTTGGGTCAGCTGGCTGCCTGACTTCCCTCCCAGGGTCCTGCCCCCACAACCAGAGGAGGAATGTCACAGTGCTATTGCTGTGCCCAGCAGCAGCCAAAACACGGGCGTGTTATCAGCACCCTGCTAGTCAACAATGCAAAACACAGCACTGCGAGGGTCACTATGGGGATGAATTACAGCTCAGCCAGACCCAATACAATTTGTCACTTAGAAAAAATCTCACAGGTTTCAGTAGGTTTTGATCAAAATTTACTGGAAGAAACACTCCAGGACAAAGTTTGCAAGGAGTAAGAGGAGACCTTGACTGTGGGTATAAAAAGAAATACTGCTATTATTTACTATTTCTAATCTTAGATTTCATAGACTGTCTTAGAATTTGCTACACATTTGCTACCAAATGTGTCATACATGTAATGAATCATACATGTAAGACATCTAACTCCTACAGGAGACTATTTGCTAGATGAAGCAAAAAACTGACCAGTATCACAACTTGGGGATAATTTCTGATTCTTAATTACATGAACTCAGTTGAGTCAATAAAATTGTAATAGGTCTAGAAGGGAAACAGCAACCTGGCAAATGAGATAGAATTTTTCTCAGCTTCATGATTTTCAACATTTCTGTTAGAAAAAAACCAAAAAGGCAAAGTGTCCCCAGCCAGATATAAATGCAGGAGAGTATCTCATTGTATTTGTCTAAACCTGACCTACATACTGTGTTATATCTTTCAAAAGTTAAGCAGCAAACATGAATACTTCAGAGAAGATATTCCCAACAATCAGCAAATGCACCATACTGGTATCACTTGGAGGTGGATTTTTCTAGTATGGTCTCCCATTAAAAATTACCAGTGAGGTTTGAGCCTGAGCTTCACTGAGTGTTTATACATCAAAGAAGGTTAAAAATTCCTTTTTCTTGTAGAAAAACAGCTGACCTTAAAGACCTCTAACACAGGCCACAACTTGTGACATGCTGTGAATGCAGCAGTGTGACATGGAAGGTAAACCCATTGACTGAAGGTGCAGAAATTCAAGATTTTGTGTCTGTTTTCAGTGAAAATATCATCTATGGATTTTATTTTTTTTTCCTCCAAGAACACTAGGTTCTTTCTGCTTCTTACTTTGTTTCCTCCCCCAAACAACCTTATGGAGGAAGAAGATAGAGGAGGTGGTCTAGTGGTTAGGATTCAGTGTTGTCACCACTGGGATCTGGGTTCAATTCCCGGTCGGGGAAGCTTTGCCATGACCTAGTCTTAAAGAATCCTGCTCTGGCAGGGGGGTTGGACTAGATGATCTTTCGAGGTCCCTTCCAACTCCTAACATGCTGTGATGCTGTGAAACTTGATCAAGAAAAGGTTAGGAGCAGACTACTGAGGCAGTCTAAAAAAGAGCACTGAAGAATAGACATGATAGTAGCTCCTGAGCATGTAAATGTTCTTCATCTGCTTCCAATTCCACAGCAGCTGGACAAAATACACTAGGCTTACAGTGGTTTAGGAGGATGGACTAGATAACCTCTCAACCCCCAGCCCTATTATTTTCTATGAATCAGCAGAAAGAGAAACTCCCTTCTTGTACAAATCTCAGTTGTTGAGGCTCCAAGTTCCCATTTTTCTTTTCAGGTGTCTAAATTATATAAACACAGGAATCTTATCATTAGACATAAACCAGACCCAACATAATTACAACATAGATCAGTTATCAGCAGATTCCTTGGCCTGCCCCTATTGACTGTCCTAGGCAAGAAGTGCACAAAATACATATGATGTAAACATTTTCACACACACAAAAATCAGGAATAACCACTGTGGTGATTCTGCTTGTTGGATTTGATCACTTGTAACTTTGCCCATTTCTGTCATTAGGTGAAGTCCATCTTGATCATACATTATGAGCATATATGGTATCTTTCAAGGAATCTGCCAAGGTATCTAACAATTACTGCAATGCCAACATGTCTAAAAGACACGATCAACTTCATTTTTATTCATCACAGAGTACTCTATAATTGCACATACTCAGAGATTTTAATAAACAGATTTTTACTGCCACAGACATCTTCACCATGTAAAAGATGTCTGGTTGGGCTGGCAAAATTCCCATTCCTTAGAACTGTTTCTGCTACATATTGAAAATGAGATTGTAGGACAGCAATACCAGGTGAAATGTGCTCTTAATGAGCACAAAGGTTTGCTGAACATAAAGGTTTGTTCCTTCTTTGCTGACATTACCAGCCTTCCTCAGGCTGCATCATGTGACCATTTATGAAAGTCACTTTGTGATCATTTCTGGTAGCCCCAAATTTGCCTCTGCTGTTTAGTGCTGGGAGGCACTTGCTGGAGAAGCAAACCAGCAGGACTATAAACAAAAAGCTCTTCAAAGTCAGACAAGCTACAGAGATCTTTAACTTCAATTATTTGTAACTGCCTGGAAACCAGCATAAAGTGTCCATATGGGAAACTTGACAGAGCTGTCAATAATGCCAGTTTCACTGTAGGTCTATGCCAAAGAACCTTCTGCTCGTACATATTAGGCAAAGATTTCAGTCTTTCAGTTTAGTTCCTTTCTACATATTTCAGGAAAAAAAGAAATGAGCCTACAGTTAGGTAAAAATATAAGTCAAGGGTGTATGCATGAGGAAAGTATAGACAGCAGTAAATTAGCAAACATAACGTTGCATTCATTACTGAGCCCCAGGGCAGATATTTGACTGGTGCTACTTTTGGCAGCTTGCACATTCTGCACACAATTTATAATCAAATGTTGTGCCACCAGTTTTGGAGTTTAGGCAGATTAAGTTTGGCATCTGATTTTCAATAATATATAGGAAACACTGGAATAATCTACTCTCCCATAGCACTACTATAAACCCAGAGTAAAGCAATTTAAAGCAGTAAAATGTGTGAATTTGTAACAGGGACGCTGAATTCATTTACTGCACAGCTCTGCAGTTTATTTCTGAAGTATAACCCAAGCTCTGTTGAAGTCAATAGGTATTTTACCACCTGCTTCAGCATGGCCCAGATTTTAACCTTATGATATATGCTTGCACAGCACAGAGAAAGAGGCAAAGAAGAGATCAATAGGATTATTTTATTTTAGTTCCATACTCTTGTCTGACTTGGTCAGAGCTTGGAGAGGGAGAGTCTTTTCAGACACTGGTAACTTTTATATTTGGTCAGGAGGTCTCATTCGGGGTCCTGCAGCTGTGGCTGAGGAGTGAGATCCTCTGCAGGCAAGGGAGGCTCTGGCAGTACAGGAAAAGCATTGCCCTCCTGAGAGCACCTGCGGCCAGGGCTCCTTTGGGCTGGGAAAAGCTCAGCATGCACTAGCAAAAGAGAGAGAAAAGAGGCATTGCCAGACTGGACCATTCACCCCGGGCATCTGCAGACCAGGAGGTGGCAGGCTGTGCTGCTTTCTAAGTGAACTGAAGCCTGTTTCTGACAGCTCAGATTTGGCACCAACTCAGTGTTGTTCTTTGGCAGTGTCCATACTGATCAAGATCATTGAAGCAAACAGGGAGAAGAAACTATCTTCTTCCTTAAAGCAACTTCTGCAGTGTTAGAGTTAAGCAATGCAGAGAAGCTGATCTCATGTGCATTCTTCTGGGAATTACAGAATCACAGAATCATTACGGTTGGAAAGGACCCTCAAGATCATCTAGTCCAACCGATAGCCCTACACTACTCTTATTGCTAAATCATCCCCTGAAGAAACACATCTATCCTCTTCTTGAAAACCTCCAGGGATGGTGACTCCACCACCTCCCTGGGCAGCCTATTCCAATATCTCACCACTCTTTCAGTAAAGAAATTGTGGTGGTTTTAAAGGCTCTTCCCAGCCCCCCCACACACGGCAGTTAAAGGAGAGGCTGGATTGGAAGTTATTGGAAACATAACAGAAATTCTTCCTAATATCTAATCTAAACCTACCCTGGCTCAGCTTAAGCCCATTCCCTCTAGTCCTGTCACTAGTCACAAGGGAGAAGAGGCCAACACCCACCTCCCTAGAATGGCCTTTCAAGTAGCTGAAGAGAGTGATAAGGTCTCCCCTCAGCCTCCTCTTCTCCAGGCGAAACAAGCCCAGCTCCCTAAGCCTCTCCTCATAAGGCCTGTTTTCCAGACCCCTGACTAGCTTAGTTGCCCTTCTCTGCACCCTCTCTAGTAGCTCAATGTCCTTCCCAAACTGCGGTGCCCAAAACTGCACACAGTACTCAAGGTGTGGCCTCACCAGTGCCATGTACAGTGGCAAGACCACCTCCCTGCTCCTACTGGTCACACTATTCCTGATGCAAGCCAGGATGCCATTACCAAGGGCCAGAGTCCTGTGCCTATTTGTGACTTCTCACCAGCACACAGCTAGTGTAAATGATGTGGAAATACTCCTCCTCCAGCCATTACAGCTCATTTAATCACTGTAATACAAGCACTCCTATGCAGAAAGCACTGGAAAAGCTGGTTTTACCCAGAACATTCTCCATGAAAAGTCAGCCATTAAAGATAAACTTTCACAAGTTTTGTCCAAAACTGGATGTATTTTCCTCCTGGGACATTTCACATCCACTTAGGACTGTAGAACATGTATTTGTCTTAACACAACATGTAGTTGTCTTAAGCAGACTGTTGTACATTGAGGAGCTTGTAATCCATGCACCAGTTGCCCTGAGTAGGTGCAGACAGGAGCTGTCCTGTGCCATACTTTTCTGCTTGGCCTTCAGGACCGTGCTGTGCCATACAGTGCTATGTGTATTTCTTGGCCTTAAGGGCTGTGCTGTCCTGTGCTTTACAGATCCCTTAAACCTGATGTCAACTGCTTAATCATAATGGAAAAGCCTGGAGGTTGCTCTCACCTGGCACTGGTGATGATGCCACGAGCACGTTCCTGTCTTTATCTTAAAAGGAAGAAGCATATTTTACTTCTAAGAAGGCCCTACAAAGACTTTGAAGACCACAATGCTGGTGGTCTGAATTTCACCCCTTATGGGATGAATCCATGAAGCATGTAGGGCCCAGACTATAGGTCAGTCTGATGCTGAATCAATGTTGGAATTCCCAGCATCAGAAACAACACAAGATTTTATGACTTATAGGATCATAGGATTGTCAGAGTTGGAAAGGACCTCAAAGATCATCCAGTTCCAACCCGCCTGCCTGGCAGGGACACCAGCTACTAGATCAGGTTGCCCAGGGCCCCATCAAGCCTTGTCTTAAAAGCTTCCAGGGATGAGGCTTCCACAACCTCTCTGGGCAACCTGTTCCACTGTCTCACCACCCTCATAGTGAAGAACTTCTTCCTAATATCCAGCCTAAAACTACCCTCCTCTAGCTTATACCCATTTCCCCTGGTTCTATCACTACCTGACCTCCTAAAAAGTCCCTTGCCAGCTTTCTTGTAGGCCCCCTTCAGGTACTGGAAGGCCACAATAAGGTCTCCTCAGAGCCTTCTCCTCTGCAGACTGAACAACCCCAACTCCCTCAGTCTGTCCTCGTAGGAGAGGTGCTCCAGTCCTCTGATTATTCTCGTGGCCCTTCTCTGGACTTGCTTCAGCACCCCTATGTCCCTCTTGGAACAGGGGCTCCAGAACTGGATGCAGTATTCCAGGTGGGGTCTCACGAGTGCAGAGTAGAGGGGGAGAATCATCTCCCTTGACCTGGAGGCCACGCTTCTCTTGATGCAGCCCAGGATACGGTTGGCCTTCTGGGCTGCAAGCGCACGCTGGCGGCTCATGTAGAGCTTCTCATCCACCAGCACCCCCAAGTCTCTTTCCTCAGGGCTGCTCTCAAGCCAGTCCTCACCCAGCCTGTATCAGTGCTTGGGATTGCCCCGACCCAGGTGTACGACCTTGCACTTGTTCTTGTTGAACTTCATGAGGTTGGCATGGGCCCACCTCTCCAGCCTGTCCAGGTCCCTCTGGATGGCATCCTTCCCCTCCAGCATATCAACCGTACCACACAGCTTGGTGTCATCGGCAAACTTGCTGTCACCTTTAGTGCTGAACCAGTGCTCCTGGTGCAAAACAACATAAAGGAGTGATTTTGACATCCTTACTTTCTCCTTCTAGTGAAATACTCCTGGGGGCTCATCAGGGAAGCTAATTAGTGCTACTCAGCAGAAACAAGGATGGGAGTATTTGATGCTAAACAGTGCAGAAGAGCTGGGGTTTCAAACTGGTGTCCCCCTTTGCATCACATTTCTATTTGCTTCTTTAAAAACTCATATTCTTACATCCAAACAGCCAATCCTCCACTTGGACAGCCAAAGCTACTGGGTTAGACACTCAGGTGTCTCATATTTCACTAGCATCAGGTTTGATATCAAAGCTTTTCATGGAGTCAGACTGCAGGCTGCAACCATGAGAGTTATCCTCTTCTGAAATACATCCTACTGAACACAGCAATGATGCAGAAACACAAACAGGTCTGTGATTGTTTAGGAGCACGAACAGGGTCTCTTACAAGTTGTCATTTGTAATGTGAGGGGTAAATGGCTGTGAGTTCATTAGAAGAAAGGAAGTCAGAGAAAAATACATCAGCACATGCAAAATTGACAGCAGATACATGCACAGAATAAACTCATATCTTCTTTGACTTTCTGGAAATCAGATGTGACTCCTGCTGCAGATCACTTTAGTCTGCTGCATTTCAAATGCTTCCCTTGTATTTGGAAAGGTTCTCTGACTTCCCAGTTCAGAGAAGACCCTGAAATATCTTGAGATGAGAAGTTCTGTATTCCTCAGCAGGGCAGTTGCAACACAGAAATTCAGGCTCCTGCAAATGAATTTCTGTGTTGTGCCATCCCTCTAGGCCCTGCAGGCTATGATCTGGGAAGCTGGCAGGATACTGCAGCTGGCAGAGCTCCTGCTCCCTGAGCATGCGAGCGAGCAAAGCACACGCTGTCAGCTTCAGCACCTGCTAACTGGAAGCAGAGCTCACCGCAGTGATGCAATATCCATTCCCTCACTTGGAAAAATATTCACATCTCTATCTGTGATAAAGCTGAAGACTTGGCTTTCATTCAGTCACTAGTCTGGTGACAGCTAATGCTGCTTAACATGCCTGTGCGCCATGTGCCCTAAAAGTTCTCCAAATAGCAGTGGATGTGAGCTGCAAATTCTCTATTGCAAATGCACTGTGAATACCTTATTAAAGAACGTTACCTGCTACCTGAGAGGGGTACCAGTTTGGAGAAATCTCTTCTGCCATAACAGGTTCTCAGAGGTGTTTTAAAACAGAATCTAAGACTATTATTTTAAAACATATAGAGGGGGTTTTTTTCTGATTGGTTTTTGCCTATGCTTTTTGTAAAAAAAAGCCTGAGTAGCAGTTAACACTTGTCAGAAAATAGGCCCATACACCACTCCTGGCCCTAATAACAGCAAGCAATTGGCCTTAGTTTATAGTTGTTCAATAGAGTGTATCTCGGAACAAATGGCTTTTCAAAAAGTAGGAGGCTTGAAGGCCTTCAAAGCAGGCTTTTCTATTTCCCATGTTAACCACAGCACTGCATTCCTGCTCCAAAAACCTGTAAGCACAGCTGAGAAAAAATGCTTGATAGAAAAGCATAAGCCATCTACCTTAACGATGGGATCAGCTCTAAGTATATGAAGCTCAATTAAGGAAAAAAAGCTTTCCAAAATACTTGCAAGGGACACTTACTTCTGTTCTTACTCCTCTTTAAAGGTTTATCATGAATCTTTTCTTTGTTGTTTGTTTACATGTCTTTTTCTCAGTAATTTCCTCTAGTCATCATTTCATTGTCTCCTAAGCTCCATATTATTTGACATATTTTCACATTCTTATTGACTTAGTTTTTCTTGGTTTACTTCCACATTATCCTTGCATTTTTAAATGTTAAATGTCCTTAAGATTCCTTGTGGCTTTATATTTCCATGTTGTTCACACCTTGAAATGGTAGACCTGACAGTTCATTGTGCCCGTGATAGTCCTTCTCTGGGAGAAGATGGTTTTTCTTTTTCTATCCTCCCAAATCCCCCATGGGTGCAGATCATAGTGGGTCTTTTCTTATTCTTTCTCAGAGAAGGAGTAAGAGAGGGTTGATAATTTGGTTTTTTGTTGTTAGTTTTGGTTGTTTGGTTTTGGTCTTCGTGTTTTGGGGTTGGTTTGGTTTTTCTAAGAGAGCGAGCTAACAAGTACTGCTTGAGTTTCTTCAGATACCACTGATTCTCCAGTGATCAGCATCCCAGCAGGCCCCAAGTCCTCCAGTTGTTTCTCTGGTGCCTAGGAAATCTTCTCTTACTTCAGAGTAAGGGAAGAGACATGTATGTTCACAGATGGTCAAAGAAAAAAAAAAAACAACCCACAGTGGGTTTAGTCTTACTGCTCCTTAATTATTTTAAGATTTGAGCAGTTGGTGCTGCAAGAAATCAGCCACATGACCCCTTGCTTGTTGCTGCCCAAAAGGGTTTCTGCTTGGGTGATGAGCACAACCACTTCATCATCAAGCAGGAGTCCAAATTGTCAGGTTTCAGCAGAAAAAAAAAGTACTTCAAAAGTCTACTTTCTGCCTCCTAGACTGTCAGGTAACAGGGTTTTGCAGAAGCAGGTGCAGAAACAAGCAGACACAAAGTGGCTTTGTACTGTGCTGCTGTGGAACAACAGCAGACAACTCAGACTTCCTAACCTCTCTTGCCATGCAGAGACACACACAAGAAATATCTGTGCGTTAACAGCACTCCTCATAACACAAGGCAAATGTGTTTGTGCATCAGCTGTTGAGCAGAGTGTGTTATGCACATGCCTGAGAGAAGAATTCGGAGCAAGAAGCTTGTTGCAATTGAGACTTTTTTCAGTTGAAGTGACAGAGCAGTGAGATCAGCAGAGTAGTGTTGTTGGACGTAGCTGCACAGAGATTGCTTGTGATTCCTGTGGCTGGCCAGTTGGGCAAGCTTCTGCTGCACTTGTCACTGGGGGACAGGCACCACATCTCATGCAACATATAGCAAGAAGCATTTTGTTATGGTGACAGTGTAACTCTTTGATTATGATGTTTTTCCAATCCACTTTGATCACAGCCATCACCTGCTGCTTTACATAGACATGCATGTTCTCTCCTACCTTGCCTTCTAACTTAATTTCCCCACTAATATCACCCTGGAGACTCCTTATTCATAGGGACATATATTCCAGGTCCAGAAGTCTTAAAGCTAAAACATTGTTATGTCCAAGATTAGAACACTGAAGAGATGAGGCTGAGGTGAAAGTAACTAATCCAAAAGTTCTAAATAGCATCTTAAACCAAACTTTGAGGTTAGTAGGAAAATGTGCAAAGGACAAGGACTTAATAATATTATTGTCATGGGAAATGGATAGAAAAAGTTCTAAGTGGAAGAAAACCTCAGAGCACAGAACAGCAATTACAGATTCTTATTTTAAAGCCATTCACATTTTAGGCATACTGAGATACATGCTAGTTAATATAATGCCATGCAGCTGGATGCATACCTAACTCCTTCCAGGCTGTGTTAGTGTCCTGTTGATAGCTGGTTACTTACCATTACAGACAAATAAAATACATGAGCAACATACGCAAAGCAATGCAGTCATGATCTTTTAAATGAGTTAGGGTTCTGAGCTGTTCTGCTGGTTTTGCAGTTGTCGTAGTGTTACCCCTGACACTACACTGTCTTTTCTAATGTCTTCCACAACTGTGTCAAATTGCAGTCAGGGAGCACTGAAGAAAAGGATGATCCAGGACTTTGTCTCACACCAGCTGCTTTCTATCTAGCATGACGTAGGTCTTCTCTTATTTGAGAGATCCTGGTATTCTTGGAGAAAGTTGAACCAGGAATATTTATAATCCCAAAAATGTCCAGCCTTCAGGGCTCTCCTTGTTGTGTTCAGAGCACTGGGATTTAGGCAGACCTAGCACAGGAATGAAACTATCAGTATAGTGACTGAAGGATATGTTTTCCATCATTGCTGAAATGGAACACCATGAAACTGAGACCCACAATGATAAAAACAGGATATTCATGGATGCTTTGAAGAGTTCAGATGTACATTTGAAAAGCCTAAATAACCCCTAATTTCATGATTTCCCACTTCATCTGTAATTCCTGTTGTTTATTGAGTATTTTAAATTTATTTTTAAAAATCTTCGTACCTTATGAACATAGCTGAATCTAAAGTTAACCTTTGGAAACTTCACAGCACAACATGCTGTTGAATCTCAGAGATTTCCAGAGGAAGCACTTCATCTTTGTCACTGTGCTTGTATTTTCCTGAAAGTGGGACTGATTTTTTTCCCAGTGTGATAGATACCAACAACTATCTTTGAGAGAAAGATTGTTTTGCTGTTAAAAGTGTGGTACAAGACTCTGCATTTCTATTCGGCTCTACTACCGGTGATCTTTATACTGTTGGGCAATTAAATTGATCTTTTCTTGGCCCATTTTCCCTTCTCTAAACTGAAGAAAATGTTATTTTCAAACTTCATAGAAGAGTTATGAGCATAAATTAATTGATATTTCTAAGGTACTAAAGGGATTCTGATTAGTACCATAAAAAGGCTAACTTACAAATAAAATCCTCTGTGTTCTGTTTTTTTCACTGAAATAGCTGTTTTCCTTCACTTTTTAAAGCAAGGACTTGTTTTCAAAGTAATATTTTTTACTTGTGACACTTCTTGATTTGACCTCAGAACAGTAAGTACTTGTACATTGCAGTTGCAGCAATTATTTTTATGCATGATATGCTATATCTGAAACTTTCAGTGTTCTTTATAGCCAAACAGAAGAGAATACTTCCTTTAAAGTTTTATTTTTGAAGCTTGTGAAAAAGCACATGACTTTCAGCTGACAAGGCTGAAGCACAGCACCTTTACACAGAAAGCAGAGGGAGGATGGAAAGCAGAGAAGAGCACTGTTTAGGACTGCCATTCAGTCCTAGAGAGGGTTGACTCATGGGTGAGACAGCAGTATGTATAAACTCTACCTTCTGACTCCATCTGCAGAACAGAGGTTTATAGGGTGTCACTCAAGATATTTTCAAACTTTGGGTGACAACTGACAAACTAAGCTGAATTCTCTCAGAAGAAAGAGGAGAAGACTATTTTGCTGTTCTTGACCTTTCATGAGTAAATTTGAACCACTCTGTCAGCATAAAAACTCAGAAGTCTTTAGCAGAATCTATCACACAAGTATTAATCCTTGCTGGTAATTTGGGGCAGTCATCTGCTTCTGCCCAACTTGAGGCCATGGCTGCCCCCATGAGGAATAAGCAGTCTTGGTGTTCCTGCCTTCTCCCACTGACAAAACCTGTGCAGTGCTTGGATCAATCTAGTTATCTCCATGCCTCATCTCAGGGTTGTGAGATGTCAGACTTGCCTGAGAGTTACTTCAGCAATGCCTTATGGAAAAGTGGCCACAGACTATGCTCAGTAAGATCTAAAAAACAGGGAGCAATGCCATCTGTTAGTACTCAGTGTTATTGCCGTGGGGTCTGACTAAACCCTACCATTGTAAGTTTCTTTGTCGACTAAAAGCACTTTTTTCTCTATGTATATGTATGATAACACTCAAGCATTACATAGAAATTAGCTCCACAGAGCTATTTGAAAAATGTCACAGGAAATGAAAGCTTTCAAAACATGCAGGGGAAGAAATCCTTTGACTATTATAAAAAGCAGCTTTAAAACAATTTGAGAAAAGAAAGCAGTTCAAAATCCTTTCCTATGCTTGAGTAGTATCAGGAATAATAGGGAGCTGCATGACACCACTCAGACAAGAAGATTGTTTAAGTAAGCCCTTAGTCAATGGAATTCAGTGTGTCCTCCAATTCCCCTTCCCTCCAAATATCACCTAGCTGGGTGAGAAAGAGCCATGGACGAAGGAAGCATTTTAAGCCATATACTGCCACTTGCAGGTCAAACAAGTTCATGCCAGCCACATGAGGCAAAGATAGAAGCAGGCAAATCCACAGGCAAATAATGCAGGGCTTCAGTAAGAGATTTGGTAGATGCACTTGGGAAGAATTTATTCTTCATGAGAGAGAGAGAGAGAGAGAGAGAGCAAGTTTGAACAAAGCTAGCTTTGCCACCAAGGAAGGAGAACTTGGCAGCAAGCATGTCTCTTAAGAGCAACTTGAGGTTTCATGTTTGGGTGATTGGCAGCACAGAAGGATGTCCTGGTTTTCCCAACATGGACATGAGGGCACAGAAACATCAGCATGTTGAGAAAATGCTCTTGGTCAACAAAAACTGTTGATAGCACAGCATGTGGTAAGCTTGGGTGATTCCTGGGTGAATCCTGGGCTTGGGAGATGCACATGTGCTTTTATGCCACCTTGATCTCTTCTCAGGGCCTCTCTGGCTCTTGATGACAGTTCTGTGCTGCCTCAGGACAGGTTTACACTGCTCCAAGAGCAGCATTCCCTGCAGGGTGGCTCTGCTGGCTCAGATTTGTGCCCTGTTCTTTCTGTCTGCCAAGGGTGAAGCCCTCATAGATTTGGGCATTGAAAATTTATGCTCCTACCTACTCTGTAAAAAAGGTGACCATGAGGCTACCCATGTTGAAGGCTTGACCCCTTGCCCAGAGGAAAAGTTCAGGCTGTGGAAATCCCCTCCAGGTGCTAAATACAGAGGAAGTAAGGGAGGGTCAGCAGTCAGGAGGGAAAGGAGGGCAGTAGATCTGCCCTTCCTAGCTCACCATGATGCCTGGAGCCTCAGAAACAGGCAGACAGGCTGGGAGCTGGCAGAGCCAGAGTGACACTAGCTCAGTGTGTCCCACTTGGCACGCTTCTCAGGCTGAAGTCCAGCAGTTTCCTCTCTAGTGGCACTTTGAAGCTGCTGGATGCATGTAAGCAACGCTGCAGGTCTCACTTGCTCTCCTGGGCTTGAGAAACAAAGTAGAGCAATGTTGACCTCTAGGTCTTTATTGCAATTTATATTTGAAGGGAATTCACAGAATTTTCTGCTGGTTTTGGCGTACGTAGGGAAAGAAGAAAATTGAGTTTAACACATATTAAGAAGTAAGAAGTGGCCCTCACCTCTCTGCAGGGATGCATTCCTGCTGACATTTAAAATCAATAGCTTGTTAATAGATCCTTAATTACACCACAAATATCATATTACTGCACATCTATATTCTGCCTGCATGATTTCATCACAATAACACCCCAGCCACAATTTGGGCTGAAGTAAAAAATTCTAGTTGTAGTTACAGTTAGATGATGAAAATATGAATAGCTTTCTAGTCAGCAGAGGGACTGGTTCCCTTCAGTGAGGGAACACAACCTCTGGCTCGTATGCTTCTGCACTCTCACCTGCTCAGGCAACTGGGTGAGAATTATTTGATCCTGTTGAAAGGGTGACTGAACCTTCCTGTCTTTGGATTTTGGATGCAAAGCCAGCTTTCTACAGGGAAGAAATAGATGAGTCTACTCTTTCCATGAAGTATTTTGGACAGCTGAGAAGCTATGAAGGTTAAATAACGGTATCACTGAATTAAAGAGAAGTGAGAAAAATGCTGTGGAATGATTAAGTAATGGTAACAGAACATGCTCCTCGATGTAAAACTTAATTGCTCCATTTTAGTAGTAGATTATGCAAGTTTCATTCACTGACAGAGAGATAAGAATCATTGGACTTAAGCTCAGTCATTATTCAGTTTTCAGAACCTTTCATTCTTGCTATTTTTGCAACTAGGGACTGTGTCTTAAGCATCTCAGAACAGTTATAAATGGTTCACATTTGGATAGGATTCTCCCTTAAGAATTTTGGTAGAAATTTACTAATTTGTACCATGAGTTAGAATCCTGCTGAAAATGACCGAACTTAAGTTAAAAAGCAAATGTGCTATGTGTGCATGCATACAGAACTAACTTGGGAACTCAAAGCATTGTGTATCTCCAACTTTATTTTGTTTGTTCATTATTACTGTAGTACACTATTTATCATTCTAAGCATTTTGGCAAGTGTATATTAGCACAGCTACATCAGCATCTTGGGCAAAATAACTCTATTAATATCCTAAATTTAGGGGTTTAATCATTTTCTACTGTTAACCTTCCTGGAAGAAAATAGAAACTTGATCTCTGCTTGGAATAAATATATTAAATTTTTTTAAAAGCATCTTTCAGAGCAGATGAAAAGGATATTTGAATTTAAGACTGTGTATGTTTTCAAGTTAGACCTTACTTCTATGTCAGTCAGCTCCTCGAGGGCATAAACACCTGTCACTGGAGCAACCAATGGAGAGAGAAGAACATCCTCACCACCTTTCCCCAAAAGTGCTGTACACAACCTGGCTGTCTGTGACTCTCTGGTTAAGAAGAACACAGGAAATAAAAAATACATTTGTTCTACACACCACAGGGTTCCATTAGTGAGCTTTGATTGCTTTCAGATGCCTCAGACCATATATGGTTTGATGCTGCAGGCATCAGAGAACTGCATTTAATTTTTGGAACGAAAGGGTGTGGAAAAATCACAAGACTGTCAACTACATCAAACCTTGCTCTGTAACCTGAGCATAAATTTGCTTTCTGGAGCACAGCTGAGCAGTTTCATTCTCTAGAACCTGCATTTGCTGAAATTGCTTTCCATTTTTCTCATCTTCATAGAATCATAGAATCGTCAGAGTTGGAAGGGACCTTAAAGACCATCTAGTTCCAACCCCCCTGCCTGGCAGGGACACCATCCACTAGATCAGGTTGCCCAGGGCCCCATCTAGCCTTGTCTTAAAAGCTTCCAGGGATGAGGCTTCCACAGCCTCTCTGAGCAACCTGTTCCACTGTCTCACCACCCTCATAGTGAAGAATTTCCTCCTAATGTCTAATCTAAATCTCCCCTCCTCTAGTTTACACCCATTTCCACTGGTTCTATCATTGTCTGACCTCCTAAAAAGTCCCTTGCCAGCTTTCTTGTAGGCCCCCTTCAGGTACTGGAAGGCCACAATAAGGTCCCCTCAGAGCCTTGTCCTCTGCAGACTGAACAACCCCAACTCTCTCAGTCTGTCCTCGTAGGAGAGGTGCTCCAGCCCTGTGATCATTCTTGTGGCCCTTCTCTGGACTCACTCCAGCACCCCCATATCCCTCTTAGAATAGTGGCTCCAGAACTGGAGGCAATATTCCCTCTTATAATAATTTGGCTTCTTCCCATAACTTCCGGTTTGGAATTAACATATCAGATAGCATTAATATTGACACTATAAATGAACAAAAAAAAAACTTTCCAAGTTTAAAATAAGGAAAAATAAAAAATCAAGAATTTTGACCTCTACAATGAAATGATACTGAGGACATTTTAGGATAAGAAGAAAAGCTCTGAACACCTGCAATTGTTCTGCCAGGTCCTTAGGTTGCTAACATAAATCAGACACAACTGAACCAGACAAGGCTTACTTCTAAGGTTTCAGACAACAATTGCTACATGTTTTTGAAATGTGTACTGTGTGCCTCTAAGTCTGGGCCCTGTCCCATTTCATGTTCTCAGGTCACACTCTCAGTTTGTCAGTCCAACAAAGACTCAGTTGTTAACCTCTGCAGACATGTTAGAGTCCCCTGGGCAGAGCACATCATCACACTTCCTTCTCCTTTCATGCCATTCATTCTTCATCTCTAGCTTCATATGTTACATAGACAATTATAGATGTAGATATTCTGCCTCAGTGGTCCAACACCCTGTGAGCCAGAGAAGTCAGAGTTTCTTCTTGTGACCTTAAATTTCACGAGAGTTTTGTACTGTGAGGGAAAAGCCTGCGACTGACTAGAGAGTCTGAAGTAAATGTGCTCAGCACAAAGTAATTTATTTAATGGGCAGATTTTGGCAGAAGCTTTCCATGGAGCTCTAAGACACACTGCTGTAAAAATAAGCTGGACCACCAGAAATAGATTTAAATACCTCCTCATCCCTGTTCAAGTCCCAGTTGTCACATAGCCTCCTTCAAAGGGTTACAGAAACACTGATCTAAAGCCTCAGCTGATCAAAGTACCTGTCTGGGATGTGAAAGAGACAAGAACTTGGACCTGGGATTCCTCCAGTGCAAGGAAAGCTTGGAGCTGTTAATCATTTCTGGGGAGCAAAAGGTTTTGTAGAAAAAATGTCAGAGGGCTTACAGAAAAGGAGGAAATTAAAGTTGAAAGGTGGACAATTTGTAGGAAGACCACAAAAACATCCCAGCCTATTGCATGAACCCTGTAGTATGAGGCACTCTCCATGCTTTCATGTGCCCTATTTCTATCATTACATCTTTTCTCCAAGAATTTCCAGCCCCAGCCCAGAAGTAAGACAATGTTCCAGTTTATTACTCAGAAAAGGAAAAGTTGAATATTATTTTTTTTTAAATGGAAGAAATGCAGAGGAGACCTAACATCATGAAGCTTCAGTCTGAACTACAGAGAACGCAAACCCAAAGACTATATCCTTCTTCAAAAATTGCTTAAACTTAGGCTAAGATTTTGAAGGTTATGACAATTTTCCAGCTTAAACATATGTCCACGTTACATAACGCGTAGACCACTTGCAAATAGAGATGCAAACAGCACCTGTAAGAAGAAAAATTCAGTTCCAAAAGAAGATTTAAAAACATCAATAAAACAGGCTCCTATAGTGTGACTATGTCCACAAATGGGAACTGCCTTGAGCGCCAGATAAAAGTTTCAGATGCAGTTCTTATGACTGATATGCAATTTCATGGGCATTATATAAAGACAAAAATATTATGCTGTAGTGTGCAAGTGACAAGAGAACTTAAAAGCCCTATACCATGAGAGAGAGAGGAAAAAACTGTGGGATTTTCCACAGGTAACAGAACAGTTTAAGATAATAATTGTTGTACAGAAAAGAACTATTCTTGTATAGACAAGAGCTACTTAGATTTTTAATGACTAGAACGAAGCAGTCGTGTTTATTAAAAATAAGAGTCATGGAAGGAAGGAACTCTGTAAGAAGTTGGAGCCAAGAAGCAGCTTCATCCTTCTGTGTATTTAATACAAAGGCATTTTTCATGGTTTAGTTATTCACTTCTTTGACATTTTGAGTTGTTACTTTGATGGCCACTATTATGAATGAGAAACAATATTTAAGAGTATAAATTTAAATGATGGAGAGTTAGAAGGAAATGATCAAGCATCTCAATTTAGCATAGCTGCTGGTACAAAGTAAAATCCTAGATCTAAACAAGAATGTTTTTCTTAACTAGCTTAATGACAAACAGGCATTTCTGATTCCAGTTAATGATCTCATGTATATGTTTCCAGGCAATCAGTAGAGCAAGGAGTCTGGGACTATACAGGGTCATCAGTTCAGAAAGATGTGGTGCTGGTTTTATTTCAGGTCTCATAGATATTGATTCATTAATTAGCATCCCAGTTCCTGTTAATAGGAATGTCAAGTACACCTTGATGTTTCCAATGACAAAGAGAGTTTAATGTCTCTCAAAACACTGGTCTTTTTTAAGCCAGAACCATACCATTTGATATTTGCACATTTGCCTCTTCAGGCTAATCCTTGCAATTCAGTTTGTTTTGCAATGCAGAAGACCGTTACAGTTTGCATTATTTTCCTCCTGCATCCAGCAGGACAAGAAGACCAAGTTGCAGCCAGTGCTGCACTCTTTGGACTGACAGGGAGTCAAGTCCTCTGATGTCTTCTGTGCAGCTAACACAAGGTCATGGGCTGAAGATACTGAATCTCTGCACAAAACCAGCTGAGAGCTAGCATGGCCAATTCCGACCCAGATGTATCGAGTCCAGCTGGACTTATTCTGACTTCTGAAGAGCCCCTTGGTTATAGTTCCATCACATTCCCATAGGTTTGACATTACGGACTCTGAAAGCCAGCTACTTCAGTACTACTTAATTTGATCTCTGTCGAGGTTAATAAACCTAACTGGACCTCAGCTGCTTTGCACAGAGTCTGATTACAGATTTGCATCCAGTTTATCAGTCAGAAGTTTAATAACTGCAATGGAGAGCTGAGTGTTCTGATGCTAACTCCTGTCAGGTACTCAGTATCTCCTCTCTCAGATGTAGTTTTTGAGGCCTCAAATGCCCAACCCTTAAAAAAAACAGGACAACATCCCATTTATTGTGTTGTTCTAGTTTTAAATCCTGTTATTAATTCAGTATTTGTTACTTGGCCAGCCAAATGACACTGTGAATAATACAGGTCAACGGCTCAGAAGCCTGGGGTTTAATACTTTATGTAAATTCTGGCACCACTCAATTTCCTCAACATGTTCTCAGAGTTGGCTGAAATTCCAGGGGGAAAGAAGTGTATCCATACATTAATGGGATATAGGAAATGCCAGCTCTGCCTCTGACAAAGTTTCTTTAACCAGATGTATAATTTTTCTCATTAGCAAACTGGAGAGGTATGCATTTTCTGTTACAGATGCAAATGTAACATTTGTACAGATCAGTAAATACTTTCCCACTACAATGTAAATATGTTTGACAGTTTGAATCTGCCATGAATTTTGGTGACAGTTATGCAAATACCATACAATACCAAAGGAAAGCAGTTCCTTAAATATTTGTGTGGGAATATTTATGCTACCATTATTATAGCAAGTTACATAAGATTCTAAGTGTACTGACCATAAAATGTATGTGACAGCTCTATTCTGCTTGAGCAGTAAGGAAAAACTCAGTGCCATCCTTCATAGCTGTGGCCACAATAATTATTACAAATCATCCTTATCAATCTGCCTCCAGGGATATGGGGCTGTGTAGTCCCTCCACAAGAGCTCCAACAGCTAAGTATGTACTGCTGTGTAGACTGCCATTATTTGTCACTATGTCACCACTGTGTTTCACAATACAGGATTGCTTGAGGACATGCTTTCTGTCATAATCTGAAGGAAAAGGCATTATCTGTGATAACAGCATGTTGTATTTGCATTTTCTGAGCCTTTCACTGTTCTCAGGAAAATTCCCATCCCATTTATATGGCTGCAGGTTAACAGCACTTCACAGAATCACAGAATGTTAGGAGCTGGAAGGGACCTCGAAAGATCATCTAGTCCAACCCCCCTGCCACAGCAGGGTTCCCTACACCAGATCACACAGAAGCGTGTCCAGGCAGGTTTTGAATATCTCCCAAGAAAGAGACTCCACAACCTCTCTGGGCAGTCTGTGCCAGTGCTCTGGCACCTCAACTGGGAAAAAGATTTTCTTGTATTCACATGGAACCTCCTATGCTTCAGCTTACAGCCATTGCCCCTTGTCCTGTCACTGGGCTCCGCTGAGAAGAGCCTGGCCCCATCCTCCTGACACCCACCCTACACATATTAAAAAGCATAGATGAGGTCACCCCTTAGTCTCCTCTTCTCCAAGCTAAAGAGACCCAGCTCCCCCAGCCTTTCCTCATAAGGAAGATGTTCCAGCCCCTTCATCATCTTGGTGGCTCTGCACTGGACTCTTTCCAGCAGTTCCCTATCCTTCTTCAACTGAGGGGCCCAGAACTGGGCACAAGATTCCAGATGTGGCCTCACCAGGGTAGAGCAAAGGGGAAGAAGAACCTCTCTTAATCTCATAAAGTGAATCTCATAAATCAGTTCTGGCTTATTGGAAGCAGTGTAAGACTACTGTCTTTCTCAACTACTCCCTCATTTTGTACTCACAATTATTACAATTAACATTGCTCCAAGTTAGCTTGAAAGAGATAAAGTTGTGTGGGGTTTTGTGTGGGTTTCTTTGTTTATTGTGTTGGTTTTTTTAAAAAAG
>VWZX01000638.1:109133-126758 GCA_013399015.1 Galbula dea
CAACCCCCCTGCCTGGCAGGGACACCTCCCACTAGATCAGGTTGCCCAGAGCCCCATCTAGCCTTGTCTTAAAAGCTTCCAGGGATGAGGCTTCCACAGCCTCTCTGAGCAACCTGTTCCACTGTCTCACCACCCTCATAGTGAAGAATTTCCTCCTAATGTCTAATCTAAATCTCCCCTCCTCTATCTTACACCCATTTCCCCTGGTTCTATCACTGTCTGACCTCCTATAAAAAGTCCCTCACCAGCTTTCTTAAACCCTACTCAGGTCCCACCGAGATTTGAACTCGGATCGCTGGATTCAGAGTCCAGAGTGCTAACCATTACACCATGGGACCGCTTCACTTCCCATATGTGTAACAATGGAGAGTATCTATTAACTGCTAAGGTGCACAGGGTTGATTGCCTAAATCTTGAGGCCAATGAGATGTTGTTTACGAGATAAAGAGAAGGCTTATTGCTACTTTGAGAATAGGTGTGCCTGGTACAGGGGAGTTGCAACAGATTTATCACTGCAGTATCTAGGAGACTATGATGGCAGTCATTAAGTTTGCATGATTATATATTGTAACTCTACATAGAAAACTATAAGCACACTTTCAGGAGAAGTGGAGTAAACTTAGGGTATATCAGGATGTAAGAGCTGCTGCTTTCAGAGGGGAGAACTTTCCTGTTGAAGGCAGATGAGGATCCCATTGATTCTTAACATTACGTAAGACCAGTTTCAGTGAAGAATCTACACATCTTCTTTTGAAATCAAGTGTCTGTGTTAACTTCCTTTCTTCTTGATGGTTTTGCATTTCAGCAGCAACTCCAGGCTTAGTGTTTTCATCAGTCTTCTAGTTTCTTTGTATCTTAAGGGGCATAAGAGTGGCAGGATCTGACCTGTGCTTACTGCAGTCATGAGACTTAGAAAATCTTCACAAGTAAATGTATGTGAAGTAAACGTACACTTCATACAGGTGCCTTTTGGTCAAAAATAATTGGCATTGGTGGAGTTTATGGCATATAATGCATTTATCTATTTTGCAGTGCTGCTGTGCTTTAGAAAAAGGGGATTTGTCTCAGGGAAAATCATTAAAATCTTGCAATCAGATAACTAGTTAATGGAAGTTTCATTTTCTTTCCTGCAAACATTTTCAAGGTTAGAATGAGAGGAAGGCACAGGTAGAAAATGGAGGTTTCTGTCCACACTGTAAGCAAAGGATTTTGTCTCCAGGAGCACAACAGGCATCTCCTGATACCAACCCTGTCAAAAAAACAAATCCTGCTCTCACTGATGTGACAGAATCCCACTGTTGTTAAAAATTTTTGCTCAGAAGCCTTGAAAGCAATGCAGAACATCAGTGTTTGATTTCCAGTGAATCCCTGCCTAGGATTCAGCGAGAATCCTGAATTCTAGGAGAGAAACAGATGCTGAAAGAAAAACATTGGCTACAGGCTTAGTGAAAGTAGGCTTGGCTTTTGCAGCTTATAAAATAGTTGTGATAAGGAAAAATAAAAATAGGAAATAAGAGAGAATGAACACTAATGGCTGTAGTAGAAGGAACTGTATAGACTTTACTGTGCAGACTGAGTATAACCCCAAAACCACTTCAAGTGTTTGGAGTCCAGTACTGGAACAAGGGAAATTTTAGTGACCTGAATAATAAAATGGGAAGAAAATGCCTGAAGAATACAAAAACTCGAGGAAGTCTAGTGTCTTTGGAAACCAGCTGTTGCACTCGCTTGATTTCTAAAATTGGGAGTGATGTGAGCAGCTAGGCTCCTTTGGAAGAGCTATCTAACAATGGAATACATATCCAAACTTTTTGTTAAGTTAAAGCTGACCTAGCTTGCACTTACACTCACCGGAAGGACTACTTACACCTTCCCTTTCTGCCTATTTAATATCAGACAGATATTAAAGGCCAAGCTACTCCCAGCTGCCATGTGAGTGAGCAGGTGAGAATGTATAGGAAGACTTTTCCTTCCCTTGCTGCTTCTGTTCCAATGACCATATATCTAGTCCCAGCAGTCTAGTCCCTAGGAAGAACCAGTTCTACGTCCGAGATGGAAAAGAAGCACCAAATTCAACCTTTAGGCAGACAATAGAGGTCAAATAAACATCCTTTGGAATATGCAGGGTTTGTTTTCCTCTTCATCCTGCAGCTGTGTTTCAGGTGTCAGAAACACAGCCCCCACAGAACTCCTTTGAAAGGAATGATCCATGCTGTCCTTGCTTCGTTCAGGTACTCATTCCCTCCTTTCAAGGCTACATTGCTAATACAGTGCATGCCATATTAGATCCTCCCCAACAGTGTGTCCCACATGTGGAATTTAATGGTTGTATGCTCCTACTGCACCTAGGGACACTTTCTTCTTGTGTCCCTGAAGTCTTAACACACTCTAGAGGTTAAAAAGATTTTTTTCTCCTCATACTTTCAACATCCTCACAACTTCTAAGGCTCCCTGATGAGGCATACCCTTCAAGCAGCTATCCTTTCAGCCAATCCATCCACTCCTGCAGCCCAAGAGAAGTTGCAGTGCACATCTACACACTCTTTCAGCTGCACTGATAGTTCTTATTTCTCAGCTGTTGTACCTTGCTGTTGTATTGGTACTTACCCTGCAGTATCAAAGCAAAAGCAGATGTGGTGATTTCTAGATGCTCAAACATCACAAAGTCTCAAAGAAGGAAACCTTAATTCTTATTCTGACTCTGACATATCTCTGCTGGCTGCCTTGTTGTTCCTCAGAGGTGGATAATGAAGGTAGTTCATTTGAAAAAGGAACAGTATGATGACTCTGCCTACCAGGTCATTCAGAACTGGCTTGAGTGTCTCTATGCTGCTCTGTGCAGGGCTGTATAGCCCAACCCACCACAAATTATCACCAAAGTGGGAATGCTAAGTTCCTAATTCACTGTGTCGTTATGGACTTGGATCCTTTTTTTAATGCTGTCCCACATATACAATAGCCATGCAGAAATTGCTATAACTATCATACATTTTTCAAACACCTATTGAAGCCATTTGTACATCATGGCTTTCACTAACTTTGCTTTTTCTTATCTCTATTTTGTGTCTTATCTGTAATTTAGAACTTGGCAGGTGCTGCCTAACTGAAGGCACTGTGAATTTCTCAAGGGAGTCTTCTGCTATTTGCTGATTTTCCTATTTTCTGCTAAACAAGTAGCTTCATTTCTTCCTTCTTTAGAAGTCATTGCTCTGATTGTGGTCATCAGCACTTTGGCAAAGCTCCTCTTTTTATTCCTTATCAAATAAAGTCCTCATCAAAACCATTGTTCGAGATCTCTTGGCACTGTTAGAAACACTAAACCTCATCTCCCCTGCTCTGACACACTCTAGCCATTTCAATACTCTGCAAGCAACAAAAGCCTTTTGCACTTCTGTGTCAGGCCCTGAGTGCACTAACAGGACTATATGGCTCTGAGCAGCCTCACCTGGGAGCCCAATCCACACCCCTACCTGCTGGGGCCCTATTTAGGATCAGATTGGACTTCTACTCCTTTCTTCAAACCTGTTCTTGGCCAAGGACTCTCACAACATGGACTGACTTCCCTGCTAGACCTCAGCCCTGCTGCTTCACTGTAGTGGTGCTCTGGTGCTCTGTTAGAAATCTCACTTTTAAGGGTGGGGACTTCTGATCCCTCAGTGGATGCTAAGTTTTTGGTGCTATGACTAGGAAGCCTGTGGCTTTCCCGTTGAGGAAAGATAGCTTCTTCCTTGACACAAAAAGCAGCCTACTCTGAAGTTCACAACTGGAGCCAAGGAAATAATTAAGGTTTGAAGAAAAGGTGCCAGTCTTGAAACATACCAAATATCTGTTCTGTGGCCATGCAAACCTTCTATTGGAGATGGAGAAGGAAGGGAGGATTCCAATCTTAAATCTAACATGCTTCCATGTTGGAGAAATGTTTTCAGCAGTACTTACATGCAGTTGAACTCCAAGGCTATGTTCCTAAGCTCTGTTTTATCATACAATATAACATTTTACTGTTTTGTCTTCAGTTTAACACTACTTAGGAATTTGGAGTTGTCATTGGTTTGCTTGCATAAAAATATCTTAACCTCAGCAGAAGCTTTTGTCTGCTAAGAAGTAAGCTACTAGTAATGGGTATGATATCTCATGATGCTGCCACATACACACTGTGGAAAGA
Source organism: Galbula dea (assembly GCA_013399015.1). NCBI lineage: Eukaryota > Metazoa > Chordata > Aves > Piciformes > Galbulidae > Galbula > Galbula dea. The sequence goes on from VWZX01000638.1 coordinate 113,296, forward strand.
AGTATTAATTCACATGGAGTCACATTGTTGTACCAATTTTACAAGTGGATCAAAGAATGTTGGCTCATTTGTTTGCAAGATTAATGGGAGCTGTTGTACGTTCTTTTCTGGCAGAAAGTTGGGCAGTGAAGGAGCTGGGAAGAGGTTAAATACTAATCTAGAAACTTTCTGGTTATGGAAACTGAAGCCTTGTAACTTGCGTCTTATATCCAGACACAGTAATAACAGGAGAATACCTTATAGGAGTGTTGGGTTTGATTTTTATTAAGAGGTTATTGTATTCATGTCTCCTGAATTGTGAATGTTTCTTTAATAGCTGTCAATATACTTATGGGAAACTGATTTATTCTTTTTGCACTGAAACTTCCAGAACACAAAAAGTAAGCACTGTACTAATCATCCTTTGTACACTGCGTGACGTCCTTATTTCTTTAAAGCAGTTCAGAACAGGAGGTCTCATGTTGCTCCTGTGAAATTCACATTTGCCTTTGTTTAGGGCATTCTTTCCTTCTGCTCACTGCTCAGGTTATACTCTCATTCAGTAGTATATCAGTTGGTCAATGTGGACATGAATCTTTTTTTCTTCAGCATCATTCTTCCAGCAGTAAAAATTAAATCTATTTATGATTTTTATGATTTGCTAACCCAGAGTACCTGCATGCTTTGTTAGCTTGGAGCCCAGCACTTCATGGCAGGGCAAGCTATGCTGCCTGCTGTGTAGTCTGATATGAAAAAACTGCAGCTTTTTACTGTTAACTTCTCCCTAAAGAATATGAGTTTTATCATTGTATTGTATGCCATTGCAGGAACTGACACTAAAGATAGTACTTTAGACATGTGGATGGAGAAAGGCTTCTAAGCATCTCCACTAAACATCTCTCTTCTGCAAGTGTGCCCTTCCGAAAACTCTTTGAAAGAAACAAGAACATTGCCTGTAGGAAAATGTCAAGAAAATCAAAATTAAGACCTTGACAAGAAATACTATACAGGTGTACTGTTGACCAGGACTTAAAGACTGAACAAAGACAGTCATGGCATAAAGAAGTTGAGGAGAAATCTTCACATGAGATGAAAAAGCAACTTGACACAAGAGTACCTCTCACTGCCTTGGAAAAATGACTGCAACAGGAAAAGTGTGAACTGAGACCTCCCAGTCATATTCTGGAAAGTACAGCACTTCTCTTTTATTCATCATAATAAATATGATAGACTTGAGCAGCTGAATTTTTTGGTGCCTATGTAGTGTCTTGAAATTTAATCCTGTGCAATGTCAACATTATGGAATAGGTTCCTTTTTCATTTCAGAGAAGTAAGTTATATCTATCAGGCACAAAAAATGGTGCAGTTTAAGTTATGTGGTAATGATGTGCTGGAGTCTGGCTCTAAAACCAGCTACATTGTAAAAAGAAGTAAAACATTTCACTTTATAAAAAGTACAGTTCAGAACCAGAATGACTGAGTGCACCTTAAGTATTAGCAATATTAAACATCTAACTTCAAAATGGGATGGCAGGAAAATCACAGAATCACAGAATATTAGGAGTTGGAAGTGACCTCTAAAGATCATCTAGTCCAACCCCCCTGCCAGAGCAGGATTCCCTAGACCAGGTCACACAATATTATCATTCTGCTGTTTACATGTGTCCAGGGAGGTCATATAGATGCAGTAAGAGCCTGTCTTTTTAGCCTGTTGGTTTTCTTTTAACAAAAAAAATCATCAAAGAATGTACCTTAAGCACATAAATCAACAGTCATGTGCAGGGTAATCTCTCAAACAGAACAGAATTTGAAACTTAGGGCCTTCTAGTTACACCTTCGAGGCTATTTAGCTGAAGGTGACCTTTTAAAATCCTCCTGTAGCAGTAAACATTCATATCAATCTATTTTTATATGTGCTCCACTTTCCATGTGTGAGAACATTAATGCTATTTCTGTGTAATTTGACAACCATTAAGGCCACTCCTGATGAAGGAATAAAGTCCAATTGCATGTAATAATATAGAACAATTTCCACAATTTCAAAGTATGCTGGTTAATCCTGAGTAACTATTAACCTGTTTAACTAGAAGGCTAATTGCAGTACTATAGTACAGGAATCCTTCTGGAAGTGAATACTGATTGTCCATTTTAGCAACATGCTGCTCTTAGACCCAACAGCTGTGGCTACCTACACTCAAAATGCTGCAAACCTATTAGCACAAATCTAAACCAGAACAGTACCTCAACATCATTTGTGTAACCAGGCATGTTAATTCAGGTTCCCTCACTGCCACCTTTATAATGCTGCAGAAGTCATCTGGTCTGTCCTTCTGGGCACTGAAGGGAACAGGAGCGTTAAATCCAGATGTTCTCAGGGCAACATGGATGGGAGGGAACATAACCTGGCTCTTCCACTCCAGCCTGAGTGGCTGGCCAACAGGGGAGTGGATTATCTTCACAGAGAAGCCAGTGTGAAGAAAAGGAAACAATACTAAATCAGGAGGAAATAATTTTATTCTCCACACCTGTTCTTCATTGACATGTGAGTCAAACATCTGTTCCTATTTATAAATGAGCAATGAAGTTGCCACAGGGTGAGACAATGGAAGCTTGTCCTCATGAGAATGGTGAAAGTATCTTTTCAAGATAGGGAGCTCAGGAAAGCAGCATGGGTTTTCACTTGCTGGAACAGGAAGGTAAACCTTAATCTGATACAAAAATCCCTCAGAGCCATATTTTCACCACTACTGGATCACTTAGCTCACAACTTTTGGAATTTGAAATAATCACACAGCTTTGGGGACAGGCACAAACACAGGTTGAGTCCTGGCTGGTATCATACTGATGGGAAAAGGACACAAGAGGCTGTGTGTGTGATGTTACCAAAAGGGCGTTGAATCTGAACGGGTTTATTTGTCATTGAGTCACACAGGTGCCAAAAATAAACCAACCAAAACCAACCAGGTTTCATTAACTGTCCATCTAGGGAAATATTTTTATGTGTTCATGCTCCACAGCAGATATACAGAAATCTCACTCAGCCATCAGGTCTCACCTTAGAGCAAATTCCTTTAACCACCTCTTCCTTTGTCCACTCTTTTCCCTTTCATTCAGAGCAATTGAGGCCATTTCTTTTGCTCCCTGGTCATTGCCTGGCTTCACCCCTTGCTTTCTGGGTGAGGTCATAAATCCCAGCAGATCAAGGGATTTGGAACTGTATTTAAGAGCCTAGGTCATGCTGTTCCCAGGGAGGAGGCAGCTTTAGTGATCTGCTGCATAAAAACACTTTCTTTCCCTTGTTACAATGATTTTTGCCACTCCTACAAATGCAAACATGATGAACCCCCCCCAAGAAACTGAATTTTAGAGTTTTCCCCCAGCAAAAGGCATTGGTAGGTGAGGATCTTTACTGATCCCCCAAAAAGGAATTCAAATGCTCAGAGGAGACACTGTATTTAGCATTGCAGAAATGAATCAGAGACAGTAGAAATGATGGTCTCTCTGAATTGAGCTAATTCCTAAGGACTTAATTAGCAGGGAGTGCACGCAGGCAGTACCCCTTGTGGGGACAGACAGAATCCCACCTGGCTTCTCAGGGGGGTGGTGATACAGAGCTTAATGTGGGATCAGCACCGCTCAGGACAATCACTCTAATCCCTGCCACACTGGGAGCTCTGCCCTGGGTGAGGCTGTGGGATTAGTGCCAAATTTTATTTCATGGTGAAATGCCAGAGCCAGATATCAGAGTCATCCCCTCAGCCCTGAACTTACAGTCATCAGATAAAAGGCACTAAGAGGCCATAGAAAGTACTTGCTTGGATGCACGTGTGACCTGAAGCAGCCTAACAACTTTCCTCTCTGCAGAACTTTTTCAGTATATTGCAGGAGACAGAAAGTCCTGACTTTAACTGTGCTGCAAGGAAGGGCTGGCACAATGTAAGCACAGGCACTCAGCAAAATGTGATGATGGCAATAATCCAAGTGATCAGACAAGCATAACCAGAACTCATCTTTTTGTTAAAATGAGGCTGTATTTCTGCCTGCAAGTGTAGATATAGTCAGGGGTATAACACTGCTTTTAATAGGATTCCCAAAGCACGGAGCTGCAGCATATCATATCCCAAGTTATGCATTATCAGCTTTCCAGATAATCTTGGAAAGCAGGTGCTGACTTTTTTACTACTTATCTTCTTTCTGGCTTTTACTTCACAAAAATGCAAAATTAAATTACAATTTTTGACTTTATTTATTTACTATTGTTTTGGAAGATTCAAAGATAAAAATAAAAAGCTCAATAGGAAGCACTTGAAAAACTGGGCCACTTATTTGAATGCTTCATGGGAATCTGGGAGTCTTAGCTGAGTGTGTGTCAAAATATTGCCACAGGACAACAGGGAACTGTTTGTGCAGCATGTTAAACTGTAGTGAGTCTATCTGAAGGCAAGGTTATGAATTCTGCTTTCTCTCCAGCACTAAATGTGCAGCTACCTCTCAGAGCAAGGTCAGAGTTAACAAAACCAAACCCCATGCCTGCAAAGTAGAAAAAGCCCTTGCTATTTGTCTACCTAGAACATTCAGGGGTTTTAACCTGGTATTGTTAAAACAGCACTGCTAAAATGTTCAGAAGTCAGCTCTTTACAATCTAGGCAAAATAGCCCCAGAATATCAGCAATCCAGGTATCTGTCCTTGTCTGGGATAATGGGCAACTAGAATAGTAAGCAGGAAGAATTGGTAGATGGACATAGATTTCAGTGTCCTTTTACATTAACGACTTCATAGTTGACTACAAAGACAGTATTGTTTTAAGCCTCTTCATAACTAGTGACTAGCTTTAGCTCCTTTTCCCATTTTCTTCCCTTCTATGGGCCATATCTGAAGATTGGAACATCTCTGTCCATAACAGAGATATTGCAGATCAAAGAAGATGGAAGAAAGAGGGTGGCATAGCATTTGGAAGAAAACGGCCAATCCTCCAACTTAACTAGACAGACTAGGATCTTATAGAGAGATGCCCTTATGTCATAGTCAACTTGATGCATGAATTTTTATATAAACTTAATACAATTATTAAAGATCAGTCTCTGAGAGACCTTTTTGTTGCTGTGTGTCACTGTAGTAGTTGATCTTCCTGAAAAAATTAGTTCCATTCTGAAAATCACATGGAACGTAGAGGTGTGAGGAGGAGTTGAGTAGGATGAAGCTTGCTTTATTGTTACCCTAAGTATATACTTCAAAACCAACTTGTTTTTTCTTGGAAAAGTAAGGTGTGATCATTGTAAAACTATGTTGAACAGTTTGTCCTTTGACTTTTTAATCTTTAAACTGAGTCAGCAGAAATGAAAAACACTTTCGATTGCATCACTGATATGATTCTGGTAATTCAGCTGGTGATTGCTTTGCCTTAGAGTCTAGTAAGTGCCTTCTTGGCTGATATGTTAATGGAATTATTTATTTTAAAAGAACTTCATTTAAAGTCCTGTGTCATTATGAGAAGCAAGCCAACAGAATGAGAGCCTGTCATGTAATATGAATTACATGTAATGTGAATTACAAATAATCAGTATGATCGGCACTTACCTACCTGCCTACCTGGCTGTGCTAATATAACTGTCCTATCACTTCATTTCATTCTCTCTTTCCATTTTTTAGTGCCATACTTTTTTCTCATGTCTAATACCAACAGATGCACTCTCTGGGCAAGGACCAAGCCTTCACTCTGTCTAAAACCATTAGGCTGCTCTTGAATGTAACTATATGAATAAAAAAAAAATTATAGGAGGAAAAAGCATCCAACATCCTATGTATAAATATTCTCCTCAGACACAGCAACAAATTTAGACCTGCATTTCTCTGCTTTACTTCTTGGGTCTCTGCAGTTAATGGAAACATTATTATTGACTTCAGAGGAACCAGGAATAACCTGAAAACAGCATATACAAATAGCAGTGTGTGTTTCTAAAAGACATTAGGACAGAGGCTAAAAAGTTGTATTGATAGCTGTTTTCATTTGTGGCTTCTATTGCCAGGAGCTCTTGGGAGGAAGTTCTTTTTAGTAAAGGATGATTTCTGCTGAAGTGTACTGTTCAGGTTTGAGGAAAAGGAAAAGACAAAAGTGAATTAAAGTGAGAAGGGAAAGAAGGCTCTGCATGAAGCATCATGCTGTAAACAATATCCCATCCTGTGGTTTATCCTGTAAAACACCAGTGCTTAAACTTCATCAGAGATAGCAGAGGCAGAGATCCTACAAACTTAAAAGTGAATCGATGCCTAAGATCCGGTTTCATTTGACATCTGATTACTAGTGGAAAAGATCTTGAACAAGGGGTTAAAACCTTGAATTGGATCCAGATAGCCCAAGACAATATTTGATTTTTTCCCAACTCTGTCTTTGGCTTCATATTGGTGTTGCATAGAAAGAATGCTGCTCCTTATCTGGTTTTAAAACGAAGATGAAATATCACTTTGATCATCTGTAAGATCTGAAACTGTTGGGTTTCTTTGATTTTGCTTATGGTGCTTTTTCTTGAATGCAAACTTTAGCAGGTGCTGAATTTCACTAGTCTGTTCGTTTACGCTCCTGTCAACCTGCACTGCTGCGTACAAGATCAAAATACTGTTATATGCCTGAAGAATAAGGATGTCCTCATCCTTGTGTAGAAACACCTACTACTTTGGTTGCTGCTGCTTATAATAAAATTTAAGTTCCATATGAGGACGTAATGTTGTCCAATGAAATTGTTCAGCTTGAGTTTGCTTAAGTAGAAAAAAATATTTTATAGTATTCTTGCTGCTGTGAAGGACATGACTCCCAGATAACATCAAATATATATTACTAGAGTCAGAGCCTTCCTCCAAATATGACACCCCCTTTCAGGTAAACTTGCTAACTGGTATTCCAGTGCATATACCTCACTACCCCTCATATACACACCTGTTTGTGAAAGTGTGTGGTGAGTCATTTAGGAACTTGCCTGGGAATTAGTCAACTGATCTCTTTATCTCCTGCTCTTCCCTGACCACTGCAGAAGCTGAGGCAGTGGCTTTGGGGAGGTAAGGACTGATGGAAACAGAGCTAGTCCTTCAAAGAGAGAGATATCCATGCAGGGCAAAACAGATGAAGTAAATGTTGTTGAAATCCCTTAGACATAGTTTGTTCTATTTACATCTTGGAGGCAGATAGATTTAACTTGGGAAGAGGAAGGGAAGGAAGCCAGATCTATAATTATTGACTTCCTTTCATTCCTCAAATGAAATAATTTTTGAGTGATTTTCAAATGTCTTAATATAACTACATCCTATTTGCAAAGGGGGGGAGAGGGTAGGATTATTTGATGTAATAGTAAATGAAATGGTTTATGCCACTGCAATTGTTTTCTCTTTTATCAGCTTCATCGCCCTGGCCGAGAAAATGAAACAGGTAACAGACTTGAAAGTAACCTAAGTACATGTTGACATACATTTGCCCTGAGTTTACCTCTCCATCTGAGCCAAAAATATTTATCTGCCATCTTCTTTTCCATTAACTTGGTTTCATTTATGAGACTTTTCTAGTGCTGGAAATCATGTAAGCAACTATGTTTACGTGATTTGGCATGACCTCTGCTGCACCTTCAGCAGCAAAAGATCACAAATTTACATAGCAGAGTAGGTTAGGAATCTTCTCAAACAACTGTTCTTCTTCTCATTGGCTTGCATTACATGTTTCATAAATAGCATCTATTGCCCCTCACTATGAATACCACTATGAATAAGATATATGTGAGATTAACATGAAAGGTTCTTTTCTAACCTGGGTTGAATTTACTGCTTTTGAAAGCTCTATGAGTTTCCTTGACACCATGTTCTAGGGTAAATTATCTTAACCCACTATTTTTACACTGTTGTCATACCCTATTGCTCTTTTTTTCAGATACCCAAGCACCTTGCTGTTGACCGCTATGGAACAGTTCCCAGTGCACACAGTTTTAAGAGAGCAAGATTCAGTGTCTTAATCTCTTCCAGTGATTGAAAGAACCACTAATTCTTCCATTCTGTTTATGTTGCCTGCTATTTTGATGGCTTTTTTTAATTTCTACTGGCTCTTTTTCAAAAAGATGAGAAACCCACAATCTACTGTAAGTGAAAATGTCTTCAGCTGAACATACTGTTTCCTGCAGCGATCTCCATTATTTGCTCAATGAAGGTAGTATCACATTTGGATTTAGTACTATCACTGCATGCTCAGCAGACATCATGGCTTGGCTAACTAATTATACCCTCTGCTTCTAAAGGGGAAAGTAGCAAAAATAAGTCTACTCTGAAGGTTAGCAGTTTCAGGCTGGGGCCAATGAAGCTAAGAAGGAAATTCTACACTTTTTCTTCATAAAAATGTTTTTCTTCTCGTGCCCTGCTCTCTACATGTAGAAACAGGGCAACATAACTGTGTATGGAATGACACAGCCATGCTCAAGGGCAGAGGTGGCATCTCAAGGAATTGCAACTCGTGTCAGATAGATTAAAAGTGGTCCTCTGAATTGCAGGTAAATAAATAAGTATATGAGTGGAAAACAAGTTTTTCATTCTAAGAGGATAAAATGCCTCCAGAAGTTCATCAAGGAGTTTCACACTGAATTTCTAAACTGCAGTATCTGGGTTTCCTGTGGGCCTGTTAATGTCCCAACACACCCTAGAGGTTACATTGCAAAGCTTGGTTTTCTTCTCACTTTTCCTTCCATTGCTGTGTTATATATGGAGCTTATCAGTCTGCAGCTGGAAACATTGCACCCCTCCCCAGCTACTGCAGCCAACAGTACCCCACAGCTGGGGCCAGATTTCAAAGATTTAAATGTGAAAACAATCATGACTGAAGAAACCCTGTCTGTCTTTCTCAAATCAGTTCAAAACATCTGCACTTTCAAACAACACAAACCCAAAAGCACTTTTTTTTTAGTAAAAACTGTCATAGAAAAGATTGTGAGTTGAACAAGGACCACTGCAAGCCAGTAATTACTAAGACTTGTGAACTCCAGGGATTAATGATTGCTACAGGGTGTTCAAAGCCAAAGATGAAGACAAAGTCAGTCATCACAGATGCAGGAAAACACCGAACAAGAGAATTATTTCTGACACAGTTCATTTGTGACCTGGTAGAGCACCACAACCAGTTTCACATTTCTCAGATTAATGTCCTAAATTCTTTTTGGTAGAGAGCCACAAGGGAGAAGTCTACGAGCACAGCTCTGCCAGAAAGCAGTCACTATGGCAAATTCCTTCATGTCTTCTTTTTTTTCAATAACAAATCTAACACGGAGTGTTAGTTTAGCATAAAAAGAGTCAAATTCCTGTAATGGTGGCAAAAAGGCTTCATTTATTATCCCTATATCTTGTAGTAAGAGCAGCTCAGAGAACAGAAGGAAATCAGAGTTTCTTAGTCTCTGCTCTCCTCCTGTTGCCTTAGTCTCCATGGACAGAGGGAGCCAGAGACCTCCTTGGTACAGGCCCAGTAAGTATTTCATGTTATTCCAAGGATGGCCTTGGCTCAGAGGAGTTTCATTTGTTTTGAGTTGCAGTGGAAGGGTTTTTTCTTTTATTTTTTAATATCCTTCATTTATTTCCATGTCTTTGATGTTTTCAGAGCAGCTCTTTTCTTATTGTCAGCTTCAATTAAGAATTTCCTGGCTTCCCCCTGAATGCCTCCAGCAGCCCTGTGGTAGTTGGCGCTGATCCTAGCTGTCATTTGGCAGACATTGTGTTCTGTTTTCTGAACTTAAAATCAGAAATTATATTGAAAATTAATGGCTCATAATTTGGCAATAAAAATTAGGACTAATTTAAATTCCTAGTAGATGTCTGAAAAGATATCTGGATATTGCTCCTAGAGGCATGTTCATAACCCCACCAGCAATGTCATGACAGAGCAGGGTAACTTCATACCCCCCTCTAGGTAACCAAAAATGCAGTGTTAAACTAGTGTGGAAATTCTGGTGCAGACTCGCTTAAGGCTAAATTTCTTCAATTAAAAATCAATAAATCATAGTAGGTGTTATCATTCTCCAGGTGACTGGTAAAATTGTATTAATATTTTATTAGAGATCTAGAAATTAAACTAAAGCAATATAAACCCCTCCATGTTTGGCCAGAATCACAAAATGTTAGGAGTTGCAAGGGACCTCGAAAGATCATCTAGTCCAACCCCCCTGCCACAGCAGGGCTCCCTACACCAGGTCACACAGAAGCGTGTCCAGGCAGGTTCTGAATACCTGCAGAGAAGGAGACTCCACAGCCTCTCTGGGCAGTCTGTGCCAGGGCTCTGGCACCTCAGCTGGGAAAACATTTTTTCTTGTATTCACATGGAACCTCCTATGCTTCAGCTTACAGCCATTGCCCCTTGTCTTGTCACTGGGCTTCACTCAGAAGAGCCTGACCCCATCTTCCTGACACACACCCTTCACTTTTTTATAAACATTAATGAGGTCACCCCCTAGTCTCCTCTTCTCCAAGCTAAAGAGACCCAGCTCCCTCAGCCATCCTCATCAGGAAGATGTTCCAACCCCTTCATCATCTTGGTGGCTCTGCACCGGACTCTTTCCAGCAGTTCCCTATCATTCTCCAACTGAGGGGCCCAGAACTGGGCACAAGATTCCAGATGTGGCCTCACCAGGGTAGAGTAAAGGAGAAGAACCTTTCTCGACCTACTAACCGCACCTCTTCTAATCCACCCCAGAATCCCATTGGCCCTCCTGGCCACAAGAGTACACTGTTGGCTCATGCTCATCCTTCCATCTACCAGGACCCTCAGGTCCCTTTCCCCTTCACTGCTCTACAACAGGTCAGTCCCCAACCTATCCTGATCCATGGAGTTGGTCTTTCCCAGGTGCAGAACTTGACTCTTGCCGTTGTTGAATTTCATTCAGTGTCTCCCTGCCCAGCTCTCCAGCCTAAGTCTCGCTGAATGGCAACACAAGCCTCTGGTGTGTCAACCACTCCACCCAGTTTAGTGTCATCAGTAAACTTGCTGAGAGCACACTCTGTTCCCTCATCCAGGTTTTTGATGAATATATTACAGAATCACAGAATCACAAAGGTTGGAAGAGACCTCTAAAATCATCAAGTCCAACCATACCTATCACTAACACACCACGTAAGCATGTCCTTAAGTACCACCTCTAACCATTTCTTAAACACCTCCAGGGACAGTGACTCCACCACGTCCTCAGGTAGCCTATTCCAAGACTTACAAGGCTTTCAGTAAGGAAATTTCTCCTTATGTTGAAAAGCACTTGTCCCAGTACCAACCCCTGAGGGACTCCACTAGACACAGGACTCCAACTAGACTCCATCTCATTGACCACAACTCTCTGAATTCTGTCTTTCAATCAGGTCACAATCCACCTCACTACCCAATCAGCCAGACCACACTTCCTCAGTTTAGCTGCAAGGATGTTGTGGGAGAATCTCCTGGTTTTTAACTGCTGGGATTAGTTTTATCAAAGCTGTGTATTCTATACCTCTGTGTCACTTTTACACACACACACACACACACACCCCCCCCAGGAGTCATTCGCGCCCATTCCAGAGGGGGAGGGGTCAGGCGTTCCCGTGGGAACCAGGGTGGTATTGTCTTGGGGCTAGGAGAGACTTCCCAGAGCCACTTGTTAGAGCTGGAGAAAAGGACCAGACCCTCCAGGACCTCTTGCCAAGACCTTCCCAGCCGCAGGGACTCACCAGGATCTACCTTCCCCGAGGTCCCTCTAGACCCCTACTCTTCAACTAGACTCTGACTTTTCATCTGCAAAACAAATAGGTTCCTCTGTTTGGGACTCAGGGAAAGGGGGAGGGGAAGCACGTGGAGCTGGGCACAGGGGCTTCCAGAACCATTCTTCTTGTGCCCCAGGGTGCTGGGTTCTTAGTTCTGTGTTCAAACNGAGGGGTCAGGCGTTCCCGTGGGAACCAGGGTGGTATTGTCTTGGGGCTAGGAGAGACTTCCCAGAGCCACTTGTTAGAGCTGGAGAAAAGGACCAGACCCTCCAGGACCTCTTGCCAAGACCTTCCCAGCCGCAGGGACTCACCAGGATCTACCTTCCCCGAGGTCCCTCTAGACCCCTACTCTTCAACTAGACTCTGACTTTTCATCTGCAAAACAAATAGGTTCCTCTGTTTGGGACTCAGGGAAAGGGGGAGGGGAAGCACGTGGAGCTGGGCACAGGGGCTTCCAGAACCATTCTTCTTGTGCCCCAGGGTGCTGGGTTCTTAGTTCTGTGTTCAAACTAAGTTTGTTGCATTTATTGTAATGTTCATTTTCTTATCTTTTATTAAATTATGATTTTGGCTTGTAATCTCTCTTCTATTGAGATCATATTGAGATCCTGCTAGTTCTTAAACTCTTAAACTAGCACTGAGACAGTGTCAAATGCTTTACTTAAAAAGATAAACCACATCCACTGCTCTACCATCATCTATCCACTTGGTTATGTCCTCATCAAAGGCTATCAGGTTGGTCAAACGTGACTTCTGCTTGGTAAACCCATGCTGACTGCTCCTAATGACCTCCTTATCCTTGATAAGCTGTGTGGTGCTGTTGATAAGTTGGAGGGGAGGGATGTCATCCAGAAGGAGCTGGACATGCTGGAAAGGTGGGCCCAGATGAACCTCATGAGGTTCAACAAGACCAAGTGCAGGGTCCTGAACACGGGTCGGAACAATCCCCACTATCAATACAGGCTGGGGGATGAGGAGATAGAGAGCAGCCCTGCAGAAAAGGACTTGGGGGTGGTGGTGGACGAGAAGCTGGACACAAGCAAACAGTGCTCGCTGGCGGCTCAGAAGGCAAATCGCATCCTGGGCTGCATCAAGAGAAGTGTGACCAGCAGATCGAGAGAGGTGATTCTGCCACTGTACTCTGCTCTGGTGAGACCTCATCTGGAGTACTGTGTTCAGCTCTGGAGCCTTCAACACAGAAAGGACGTGGACCTGATGGAGCGGGTCTGGAGGAGGGCTACAAAAATGATCAGGGGGCTGGAACACCTCCCCTACAAAGACAGGCTGAGGGACCTAGCATTGTTCAGCCTGGAAGAGAAGTCTTTGGGGGGACCTAATAGTCACCTTCCTGTACCTGAGGCGGACTTACAAAAATGCTGGAGAGGGCCTGTTTACAAAGGCCTGTAGTGAAAGCACAAGGGGTAATGGTTTTAAATTAGAGAAGAGTAGATGTAGTTTAGATATTAGGAAGAAGTTTCTGACCATGAGGGGAGTGGAACAGTGGAACAGGTTGCCCAGGGAGGTGGTTGAGACNTTGCCCAGGGAGGTGGTTGAGACCCCTTCCCTGGAGGCATTCAAGGTGAGGCTAGACAAGGTTCTGAGCAACCTGATTTAGTTGGGGATGTCCCTGCTTACTATAGGGGGGTTGGACTAGATGACCTCTGGAGGTCCCTTCCAACCCAGATGATGCTATGATTCTACGATACTATGATTTTTAGGGAGGTTAGGAAGGGGAATAGTAAAACTC
>VWZX01000640.1:0-35628 GCA_013399015.1 Galbula dea
TATAAATACTAATAATATAAATAATATAAAATAATTGCTTATAAATAGTAATAATTTAAAACCTCTTAAGACCAGGTCAGACAATAAGAAACCCAAGAAAGTAAATGCACATTTTCATACCCGCTAGGCAGGCGCTAGGCGTGACACCAGCGCGGAGGTGACTGTACCCCGAGACCCCCCCGGGACTGGTGGCCCGAGTCTTCCTCTGAGGGTGGAGATGCTGCCCAAGGCCACGCCCCGGCCCCGGCCGCACAGCGCCGGTGGTGAGGGCTGGGCCGGGCGGGGGGCGAGAAGCCCCCGCACGCGGCCCGCACCGGAAGCGGGAAGGCAGCGGCGGATCACGGCGGCGGCGCAGTGTGCAGTTAACCTCCCTCAGCGCGGCTGCGCAGGCTGCCATTTCCCTTTCCTCACGGCGTCTGCGCAGGCTTCCATTTTCCTTTGCTCACCTTGCCTGCGCAGGATGCCCTTTCCCCTTCCTCACAGCGCCTGCTCAGGGCGCCCTTTCCCTTTGCTCACCTTGCCCGCGCAGGGTGCCCTTTCCCCTTCCTCACGGCGCCTGCGCAAGGCGTCATTTCCCCTTCCTCACGGCGTCATTTCAACCCCCGCCCACCGCAACCTCCCTCTGGGGGCGGCGCTGAGGAGAGGAGGAGTTTGCCCTCTTCCCCATTCACTCACCCAGCCTCCCGGCCCCCCTCTGATCTGACATGCAGTTTAGGTGTCTCTTTTTTTCCTCTCCTTTTTTTAAAAAAAAGATTTATTAACTTCAGGTTGGTTTTTTGTTCGTTTGTTTTGTTTTACAAGTGTCCGGTTGCACAAGACTATGAACACAATAACAGTCACTGAATGTACAACAAACATACACAGTTAAATAAGGGACAGAGCAAAAGAGCCGGGAGCAGCCCGAGAGGTGCAAATTCAGGGTGCTTTGGGGGGGTGGTTTGTTATTTGTTGTTTTGTTTTCTTCAAGAAAATACAGAATCGGACCCAAAATGCCTACAAGGAACAGTGTTAGGCCTCCAGAGAGCCACCTGTCAAGTGAAATGTGGCTCTTGCCCTGAGGACTCCAGCATTAAGCTCCTCTAGGACATTACCTAAAGCGAGACATCTTTGGGTTGCTCTGGTTTAAAAGAAGAATAATTAATCTTATACCTTCTGCACTGCAGAAAATGGGGGGGAAAAAAAAAAATCCATGCAAACTATTGTTTTTACACCATCTAGAAGCAGGCCCCTGCCTTCTGTGCAATCAGTGCCTTACTTGAGAAGAAAACTTCATGCTACTTCCATTTCCAGGGAGGCTTCTTTTGCAATGATGCCTTCGTTTAACTTGGGACACCATGAATTGCTCAACATGGGCACTGAGTTCACTGCTGATGCTGTGGGACAGAGTAGAAACTTTGATAAGGAAGATCTGAGTTTAAAGAGGCTGTTTAAAAATCTGCAATGCTGCCTATTTTTCAGCTTTAAGTAACTGGTACAATTGTCCTTATTCTGTGATCCCTTGCAACAAAGGTGAAGAGAGAAAAATATTTTTGTAAACCACAATGTTGCAATGTCATTAAGTGGAATAACTTTGATATTAATCTATAAAGACTAGAGACCTTTTAAGACTTTAAAATTGCTCCTGTAGGGCATTATCAATCTGGAACATCCCATTTCCAATTCTCCTAGTTTCCTGCTCCTCATCATTTCTGACTCATTATTAAATCACCTAGCAGCCTGAAGAAAGCCAAGACAAAATCTCCTTTCTTTTCCCCCAACCAGCAACAGCTCAACACACAACATCACAACTCAGAAGCCCTCACCAACACAACTCCAACTGGAATTAAGGGGAACTGCCATTGCTTGGCCAAGCTGCTGAGGTCAATTGGCTCCCAAATCCACTGAATTTCAAGACACTTGTCACTGCACTTGACTAAATCAGAGTTCCAGTCCTCCTTAATTTTACCATTCTCATTACAGTGGTACAGCAAGGCAAGTGAAATCCCAGGCACAAATTAACCCACTCTTTGGCAAGTCACTTCAAAGCTGTCTCAAAAGAGTTCTGAGCTTGCCAGTGCTTTCAGTCTGATTTATCTCATCACACATTGTCACTAACAGATATTAATTACCAAAGCAATACCTGCTACATGGCATTGCCTGCAAGTTATCAGGCTTCCTCTTGTTCAGTCTGAGTGTGGAGTTCTCTCACACCTATGAGAATTAACTCCATAATTCTGGAATTAATGATACCACAACCTGTAAACAGCTCACACAGATAACCCTGACCTAAATCTGGGAGCACTTATGCTAGAGTCCTGCAATCACATGGGGTGCAGCACAAGAGAAAACCAATCTCAAAACACCCTCTCAGTTTTTCAGTCCCAAGGGCCATTAAGACAAAGCATCTTTGTTTTTGTTTTATAAATCAATGTATCCTATTATGCACAGACATTCTGGGATGAGTTTTCAGGCAGTGAATGAAGGTTTAGACAGACACAGTATATCCCATCACAGGTCAATGGAGTTGAGCTCTTCCAACTGCCAGAAAGCATTAAATAACCAACCAACATGATGTGTGGAGAAGAATTATGTAAAAAACCCAAAACACTGCCTTAAAAGATAAATCTTCTCTTTCTCCTGGTCCCTAAACACAACATGAGCTCTATATACAGACCAGGTCTGCCAAAGCAGGCAACCCTCCCAGATGGCTTTCTGTGTCCCATAAATAGAGGTCCACTAGCATGTGTCTTACTTGCTTCCTGAGTCCAGGGCTGGTCACTTTCTGGAGCTGTGCAAAGGAATTACAGTCTATTGTGAAGAGGTTATTTGGAAAAATCAGTGTAACCAGCTCTCCATCCAGTCTTGGAGGGGAAAACCACATCCATTCTGAGGTGGCAACAGAGATAACACTGCCTCTCAGAGGTGTGCTCCTGTACCCTCATCTTCTCCTAGCACAACTATCTTTAGGTCACAGCAGAAGCTGCTACACAGGCTAAGCTGAGCCTTTTTTTTTCTTTACAGGCAAAAAGGTGATTTTCCTTGCAAATACTGGAGGGATGAAGAGGTAACAGTGGGTGGTAGTATGCTTTCAGTTTGTTCTGCACAACACAAGGCATGGGCATTGCCATAAATCTCCAACAGCAGGAGATTTAAAACACACTGAAAGCAGAACCAAGGGTTCTGTTACAAGTGCTGTCCCTCAGGGGTCTCTTCTGGGATCAGTGCTGTCTAGCATCTTCATCACTGACACACAGTGGGGCTGAGGGCACCTGCACCAAGTTTGCAAAGGACACCAAGCTGAGAGGTGCAGCTGACACACCTGAGGGACAGGATGCCATCCAGAGAGACCTGCACAAGCTTCAGAAGTGAGTCTGGCTGAACCTCCTCAAATTCAATAAGGCCAAAGGCAAGGACCTGCAATCCTTGATAAAAGTTCAGGTTGGGCCATGATATGATTGAGAGCAGTCCTGCAGAGAGGGACCTGGGTGTACTGGTGGATTAACAGCTTGAGATGAGCCAACAATGTGCACTCATAGCCCAGAAGGCTAACCCAATCCTGGGCTGCATCAAAACAAGTGTGGCCAGCAGGTCAAGGAAGGAGATTCTGCCCCTCTGCTCTGCTCTGGGGAGACCTCACCTGAAGGACTGCATCCAGCTCTGGAGTCCTCAGCATAAGAAGGAAATGAACCTGTTGGAGCAGGTGCAGAGGAGGCCCTCAAAAGGATCAGAACACCTCTGCTATGAAGACAGGCTAAGACACTTGGGGTTGTTCAGCCTGGAGAAGAGAAGGCTCCAGGGAGACCTTAGTGCAGCCTCTTAGTATTTAAAGGGAGCCTGGAAGAAAGATGGAGACAGACTTTTTAGCAAGGCCTGCTGTGATAAGACAAGGGGTGATGGCTTTAAACTAAAGGGGGGAGATTTCAACTGGATATAAGGAGGAAATTTTTCACACTGAGGGTGGTGAGACCCTGGCCCAGGTTGCCCAGAGAGGTTGGAGATGTCTCATCCCTGGAACCATCCCAGGTCAGATTGGCTGGGGCTCTGAGCAACCTGATTTAGTTACAGATGTCCCTGCTGACTGCAGGGGGTTGGACTAGATGACCTTGAAAGTTCCCTTCCAACTCTAACCTGTCTGTGATTCTATGACAGGGGTTCAAGACTGCATTTCTCCTTCTTTCTGGAACAGCTTGGTAGAACAGAGCAGGCAGCATGTAAACAATTCTGGAGGGCTAGAAAAATAATAATTTAACAGACTGCTTCAGCACATCTTTACAGCTTCATTGAGATCTCCACCCCCACACATGTCCACACAGAGCCATCACTTCACTGCTGCTGCTCTCCTTTCTCCAGGCAGTCTGCTCACATTGAGCTGGTTTATTCCCTTTCTTGGCTGCTGAAACAAAGACAGAGGAAGCAGTTCTGCCATATTCTGGCCATTTACATTACATCCTCCTGTTTAACAGCTCCCATTAAAAACACACAACATAATTTGCCAGTTAGCCTTCAGGTAGGTAAGCTTTTTCCTATGCAATCAAAAAGTTGATTACTGGAGACACTTCCAAAAAAAGGAAAAACAAGGATCAGCAGACATGCCAAAAATAAAGACCAGAGCAAGCAGAGGTTTCAATTCTCCTCTTGTCCTCTTTGTTAGAAGCTGCATTAAGATAGCATCCTAGGAGGACTTTGAGGGTACCTCTTCATGGTCACTGGGGACTCAAACCCTCTTAAAGCATTGACAAGAGCTCCATGGTTTCAGCTGAGAAGTGAGCATGTGTTTTAGAACACTGAGCCCCAGGATGCCCAGGATCTGGGCTTGCAGGGGAGGTGACAAGTCCAAGCAAATGACACCAGGAGGCTTCTTCATTCCTGTTCTGCTGAGAGAGTTCTTGGTTTGGTGATGTGCACTTCACTGCCACTGTTCCCATTGGTGGCTGTAGTGATGATGTACTGGGTGGTTGGCTGCTGACTGCTCCCTTGTGGTTCCAAGGTATCTGTGGGGGCTGGTGGCTGGGAGACACCAACCTGGACCTCACTGGAGAGTGAAGAGTTTTGTTTGACATCCAGATCAGGCTGACCTTCAGATACCACATAGTGAGTCTGCATGGGGAACACAAAATGAGCAATCACTGTTGAAGCTTCAGGAACTTCCCTGCTCTAGTGGTTTGTTAACTTCCCTGTGGCTGTCCTGCAAGACATTTGGGTATGAACAAGGAACTTCTGAAACTAAGTGGTATTGCACTGAAATGAATTTGAGAGCAACATAACCCTGGGTCTTTTGTTTTGAAGTACATTGGACTTCTTTGCATTTGCACTTACAAGTGGTTAAGCTAATTCCACAATTAACCCATCACTACAGATTAAAAGAGTGATTTTTAATACAATTACTCTGATCCTGTTTCCCATTTTCCACATGTTCTAGCAGAAGCTGCACTTACAGTGTCCAATATCAACACAGTACAGCCTCCTTGTGGTGGATTACTTAAGGCAGCAGTAACTCTTGTTTTGTTATCCTAGGGAAATGTTTCCAGAAACTATTCAGCAATGTGATTTAATGGATCCAGCTTAGTCAGAAATATTTAAGATTAATCAAGACCACTAAATCTATCATCATCTTGGCATACCTTTAACCTTCAAACTGAAAGCTTTAGGCCTGATAAATTATTCTGGATTAAAAAAAAAAAAAAAGAATATACAGGCCATGATTGTTTTTTCCTTACCTGAGTAACTGCTTTCACCTGCCCTGTGTTGACAGTGGTGACTGGTGTGCCTACAGCAGCCTCTGTGATCACATACTGGCCCTGGGGAATGGTCACCATCTGAATCTCTGATGCTAAAAAAAGGAAATGGGAGAAGCAAGACTTGCAGTCAAACTCAAATACTGCCTTGAAAGATAATGTCAGTAAGATGTTAAGCCTGAAAGAGTGGTCATTGACTAGAAATCCAGGTACTGTAAAGCCTTGTAAAACTCTACAGGCCTCAACAGGATAGTGCCAGCTAACATCAGCTGCAGATTTGGCAGTTCATACCCAGACAACATATCCTGTTCTTGCCCAAGAAATCTGCATTAACATCCAGAGCTGCAAGAGAAGTCATTTCATGTCACCCTCATCTTCAGTACTATCATAGGATCATAGGCTTGTCAGAGTTGGAAGGGACCTCAAAGATCATCCTGTTCCAACCCCCTGCCTGCCAGGGACACCATCCACTAGATCAGGTTGCCCAGGGCCCCATCAAGCCTTGTCTTAAAAGCTTCCAGGGATGAGGCTTCCACAACCTCTCTGGGCAACCTGTTCCACTGCCGAACCACCCTCATGGTGAAGAACTTCCTCCTAATATCCAACCTAAATCTCCCCTCCTCTAGCTTACACCCATTTCCCCTGGTTCTGTCACTGTCTGACCTCCTAAAAAGTCCCTCCCCAGCTTTCTTGTAGCCCCCTTCAGATACTGGAAGGCTAAAATAAGGTCTGCTCAGGGCCTTCTCCTCTGCAGACTGAACAACCCCAACTCTCTCAGTCTGTCCTCGTAGCAGAGGTGCTCCAAGCCTCTGATCATTCTCCTGGCCCTTCTCTGGCCTCACTCCAGCACCCCCATATCCCTCTTGTAACAGGGGCTCCAGGACTGGATGCAGTATTCCAGGTGGGGTCTCAGAAGAGCAGAGTAGAGGGGAAGATTTGAACAAGTTGCTATCCAACACATGGATTCCTGCTGAATGCAAGTTCCTTGGGATAAAGGAACCCAGTCCACCTGCCCAAACCACATATCAGAGCATTCTGGACACACAGCAGAAACCATTTCCAGTTCTCTCAAACTGTTTATCTTCTTGGACCTCTGTTAATATTAATCACAAAACTTCATGAGCTCTGCAAAGACTATCCCACTTTGTACCTGGAGAAATAGAGCACAAATGAGTTCCAGGCCCAGTGAGAGCTCCTTTGACACTTACAATAGCTCCTAAATGAGTTCCAGGTGCTGGGAAGATAGGTGTGCTGGACAGAAGACCCTTGCTGCTGCTGGAGGGCTTGGCTTGGTGTCGATGTAGTTGTCTGCATCTGTGAGGGGCTGAGCTCCTGCTGAGATGGTTGTGAGGAGGGGCTCAAAGGCTGACCCCCAACCTAGGGACAAAAGAAGGTGGGAGTGTTCTCAGAGCATGTGTCTGTACTGTTACAAACATGCCCTTCTTACTAAGGGGAAACACAGGGCAGGTTCTATAGCATCTCAAGGACAAGAACTGCAAAGCTCTCCTCCTGCTCCAGCTTCCTCCACTCTGTGGTTAGTAAGGAGAAGTCAGGAAACTGAAACAGATGCTGGTTACATAGCCAGTCTGTGGCACAGAACTGAGATTAGAAGCTAAATACTGCCCAACAGCAGGAAGGTTCCTCAATTACTTAAGGAATGCCAGTTTCAACTGGCTAAATCTGCAAATCTCTCTGTTCCCAGCCATTAATCTCTATCTTGTATACACTGGTAGGAAAATACAACCTAAACCAAAACCACAGAACAAACACCCCTGTACACCCTAGGAATATCTCTGATGATCTCAGAGATCATAGAACCATTAAGGTTGGAAAAGATCTCTAAGATCATCAAGCCCAACTGTCAACCTATCACCACCATGCCACTAACCATGGCCCCAAGTATCACATCTCTATGTGTTTTAAACCCCTCCAGGGATGGTGACTCCACCACTGCCCTGGATAGTCTGTGCCAATGCCTAGCAACTTGTTCTGTGATTAAATGTTTCCTAAACCTAAACCTGCCCTGGTGCAACTTGAGGCCATTTGCTCTTGTCCTCTCTCACTAGTAACCCAGGAAAAGAGACCAACTCCCACCTAACTATAATCTCCTTTCAGGTACATCATGTGAGAGTTGTTTCACTTGTGGTCCTTCAAATGCCACAGAAAGGGCTAGGACTGTCTCCTGCATCAGCACATGGAACAGGCCAGCTGAGCAGACTGCAGGAGAGTGAAATACCTGGGATGATGCCTGAGTTGCTGGTGATGGCTCTGTGACCTGGATGTGCTGCACCTGGATAGCATGCTGGGCGTAGGTCTGGGGGTCATGAAGCTGCCCAACATCCACTGTGGAGTGCTGGGACTGGTGAGGTGAGGTAGCCTGGAAAAGAAAAGGAAAAAGTAATTGAAGCTGAGGCTTACACTTCAAATTCTTTGCAGGAGCAGCCATGTGAACCTCTTGTGTGTTAGAAGGTGCAGAACAATTAGGTATGAGCCTTAGTAAGGGCACACAGCACTCCTTGTTCAAGCCAGTGTTTAGCCTCTCAGCTCTCCTGGGAAATAAAGAAGTACAGTGTACAGATGGAATGGCATCAGGATGGTTACTTCTCAGTGATGTCAATGGCAATGACTTGCCTAAGGTGATACAAGCTGCCTGTGGCAGCAGCTGGGCTCAAATCAGAGTCTGAAACCTAGGATGAGAGTCAACCATGGCACCATCCTTCTCTGGAAGCACCTTTCCATAAAATGTATGACCTGCATGGCCAACACTAGCTGGACATAACTCTATCAAGACAAGTGCTCAGAGTCTTCCCAAGAGTCTTACCTTGCTTTTTTTGAGCAACACCTGCTAATGACACCAACTACAGTAATTTAATGACAAGTCTCAGATGTTGATACAATTACTATTAGCTGCAGGAATCAGTTTTCATGTTCTTGTACCATTAGAATAGACACAGTCAGTATTAATGTGGTCACTATTTGTGCCTTTATTAACCAAATTCATAACTGAATTTGTAGTGAGGGGGTAGAGAGAACACCCAGATTCAGATACACACACAAACAGTAGTTTCAGCTTCACCCAGTGGATAACAGACTTGAAGGCTGTAGAGATTTCTTATAGCTGCCTGAGTTATCTTCCTCACTTCAGTCACTCTGGTTTTTATTTTTAGGAGGCTGTTGAGCATCATAGAGAAGGGATATTCTAATAGATGATATGAATGGAAAGGCAGGCACTTTCTGCACTTCCAGACTTTGGCTCTGGCTCACTGAGAACAAGGAAGTACAAATTGATCTTCAAGAGCAAAAATGGGTCACCCACTGACCCACTTTTCCAGTTGCTGGAAAACCTTCCTAGAGCAGATTCCAGGTGCCTAGGTAGGTAGAACAAAATGAGGACTCTGTTGATATGTCTCCAGCAAACTGACCATGACCAGCAGGACTATTTATGCCCAGTACATGATGCCTTTAATGGGAAGCCTCTGCATTAGCAATCACTTGTCTGGACAAAACAGCCTGCACCACTTCTTGTAACCACTCAAACTCCCAACCCTACAGCCCAAACTTGATACAGAGGGGGTGAAAAAGCACATCAAGTCCCCCAACAGGTTACTCACCTGGGCCACTTGAACAACCTGCAGCTGGATGTGCTGAGGTGGCTGCAGGCCAGCTGTGGCCTGAGACACTGGGATGTACTGGATGCGCTGGTAATCCCCCTGGGGAGTTCGATAGTCTGTTGTCAGGGTCTGGGATATCTCTGTCATGGCCTGGGTCAGCAAATCTGTTGTCTGGGCAGGTAGAGAGAGAGATACAGACCATCACCACTTGTTGTCTACTGGATTGGCTACTTTCATCACACTGAATCTACACCTACACCTCTGGGCTTAGTCATGTGTTTACAGGAGCTTGATGAGTACAGAGGACAGGTCCATAAGCAGTCACCAGGGGTCATCCACTAGAATTGCTTTCTTCTTAAATTAACATACAATAATCAGTTATTTAAATCTTCTGGCCTGAAAGTATTCTACTAAAATCCTCAAATCCTGCATTTGTAAAGAGCTGGCTTTGTTTCCAAGTCAAAAAATGCTTCTTGGATGTATCCCACCTTTCTTTCTCACCTGCCAGAGTGACACTTCTCCTGACAACTGTATTTCTAAAGCATGCAAAGACATTTAGCACCCAACATATGAGGCTTATAAAGTCAACAGTATCCTGGATCAATCTGCTCATTTACAAGCAAAACAGCCTTTTATCCAGTTACATTCTGCAACTAGGGAGTTTTAAACTGTGGTCAACAGGATTTTTAGAACTTCAGCATCCCAGCACATCACAACAGGACCCAAGACTGATTTTGCTAGTCTCACTTTTCACTCTAGCAGTGGAGAGATCAGCCACTGGAGGTTCTTATCACTTAGTAGTGAAAGAAGGGAATGGAGTGGAAAGAAGAGACAAATCCTTAGATCTCCAGAAAGAAACACATCATTCCTGGCAAAGCAAAACTACAACACAGATTCAGGAACAGAAGTGATCTCAAACCATGTCCTAATCCTATCTGCCAAGCAAACGCTAAGGCTAATACCAGAGGGTGTCTGCTCTGTTTGTTTCCCTCCATTGGCCTGATCTAACATGTCTTGAATCCTTACCACCACAGTCTCTCCAGTCGTGCTGTCAGTGGTGAGGACAGCAGGAGTGGAACTGATGACAGCTGTTGCCAGGGGAGCATGGGCAGTGTTAGGGAGCTGAGCAAACTCTGGGTGCTTCTTGCGGATGTGCTGCACCATCTTCGTCTGCAGAGAGATGCAAAAGGTGGTCAGGAACTCTAAACACCCCTGAGAACTGCAGCTTGTTAGGTTTCCCTCAGTAAGGCAGCATCAAGATTTACATTATTTGATGGAAACAGAATTGCAGAAGCATTTGGACAACACCCTGAGGCACATGGTGTCATTTTGGGGGTTGTCCTGTGCACAGACGGGAGTGGGACTCAATGATCCTTGTGGGTCCCTTCCAACTCAGGACATTCTGTGATTCTATGAAACAAGGATCACAAAGTTACTGCAGACTAGGGCTATCTGATACTAAAATATTGCTCCACACTCCACAGCTCATAAGCTTTTTACCCCAACAGAACCAAATATTTTGGGGTCCTTTTCCAAAGGTCACCTTTTCTGTATTGTTTCCCTACTCCTGTCCCTTGTCACTGTCAGAGAGCAGTTTCCAAGCTCTTCCATTTGTGATCATACTCTGAAAACACTTCCATTTCTTCTTTCAAGCTCATGCCCTCTACTTAGGGAACCTCTTTGCCCTAAAACAAGCAGGCTCTGCCCATAATGGCAGCAGACAGAATGAAAGCAGTGCTCTGAGACTCAGGATGAAAGAGCTCTGCTTGCAGACTGACAGACAACAGACTGTGGTGAAAGAGCATCCCCAGGGAGAGGATGTCTGCACAGGCTAGGAGACAGCCCCATACCTTACTGCTGTACTGCTTGGAACAGTGAGGACAGCAGACTGGAGGGGTGGCTATGGTGCCTGTCAGCTGGGTGTGGGTGCTCAGCATGGGATCTGGCTCTCCTGGACCTGCAGGGCGCAGTTTCCGGATGCTTGGAGGTAGCTCAGCACCAGGATGGATCTTCAGGATGTGTGCTTTGCGTTTGCTGGCACTCTTGTACACCTGCAGGGGAAGGGGGGGCATAAAAAATGGTGCAATCCTGATGTCTGCCCAGAAAACAGCTGCCAGTTACCTTTATCTGGAAGGTTTGCATGTTGCTTTAGCTGTTTCAGTCAAACCCCCAAACAATCACTACATTACATGTGGCTCCACATGCACCTTCCAGCTCCTCCCTGTAGCATGCAGCAGCCTTTTGTGAGAACACTTCTGTGTGCCACAACAAAACACCAAAGCAGGACAGAAAGGTAAGAGTAAGACCTTTTCTGCTTGATACTTGAAGGTTAAGTATGAGAGAAGCCACTGATCAAAGCTGTAATTTGTCAGAAGGGTTGCTGCCTCCCCTCTTGCACAAAGCATCCAACTGTTCAGAGCCTTCAGCTATCAAGATGTTTTTAAATGCTTTTTAGCACATCAAACAAATATTCTGTAATATCATTTCAAACTACCCATTCTTCCCCCTTCAAACAAAAGGAAGCAGGCATCATGGAAGAATGTGCTGAGAGTAAAGACAGTCAAATACACTCCCTGGTAAATAAAGGCCCACAGGCATCAAAAACCAAGGCCAGGGAATAAGAACAGGAACCCAAAGGCAATGCAGAAGCAGCTTCAGGCTCCACTGAACACTGGGAATTACTGGCATGGAACTAAGTAAGCAGCTCCAAGTAAAAGGGGTTAGAGATTAACTTTCAGAAGTGATAGAGAAACCAAAAGAAATTTGTGTTCAGGAGTTAAAAGACAGATAGGACACTCAGTCCTGGGTTGCAAAGAGTGAGAGAGGACTACAGATGAGTGACTGCTTGCTGGATCACAGTATTTATACAGCAGCAAAGGAGAACTGCAGTTTTCAATCAGCATTCAGCTGCCTTGGCCTAAGTGCATCTCATCTTCATATTTTTTTGGACAGTTCTATAGGAGTGTTGCTGGCAAGCCCCTCAAAGAACAGCTACAAACCCTGCCCAGATGTTTCCATGCAGACAAGTTAGCTGCATAGAGGTCTAGGACAGAGCTAGTCCTCTGAGAGGTGACTTCCTTACATACCTTATCACAGTACTGACAGAAGTAATCTCTGTTGGGCTTGATGATGGGTAATGTGAGCTCTGGCACCTCTTCTATTTTCATGTCTGGATGTCTTTTTGATAAATGATTCACCTTAGGAGAAAAACAGAGAAGAAGAGAGAATATTACAGCTGGAAGTCAAGCAATTGCTGCTTCTCTGAGACATGGCTAACAGCCAAGCCAAAACTCTAATGATGCCAACCAGCAGCACCAGAAGCATTTGCTGCTGCAAGGGTTACTCTGCTTTCACAGTCAGCTGCCAAAGGTAAACATGCTTTTGCTTGGTCTCATTTACAGTTTCTCTAACCAAAACAAGATGGGAAAGGGTAAAAGAAGTTGCCAGAACTCTCTTGCAGCCCACAGTGAGGTCATGTAAAGGGATTCTGCCCAAGGAGACCTTTGCTAACAGAGATCACAACCTTCACCAAATATTTGTAAACAAGCTCTCTTGCTGCATAACAGTCTCTACACAGTGGCAGTTATGGGGCATGGCAAGGAGAGGCCCCTCAAGAAGGGGAAACTAGGAAAGACAGGTCAGGAAAACAGGCAGTAAGGCTGAACTAGGCAATATGTTAATCTCATGTGCTGTTAAATACACTACACCTCAGTCAACATTACTGACAACTAGGCATACAACACAGGCCATGAAATACTAAGACATATCTGCTAGTAGAGATAAGACACAGGTTTCAAAAGATACACAGCCTCAACTAAGCCATAAAATCCTCCCAGTTTCACAGCATTCCTGTGTTCCAGCCATTGGGATTCTATCTTTATTCCTCAACTATCACAGAATCATTATGATTGGTAAAGCCCTCTGAGATCATAGAGTCCAAGCATCCACTCAGCACTGCCATGCTCACCACTAAACCATGGCCCCAAGCACCACACCTGCACATTTTTTTCCATCACATCCCTGGGGAGCCTGGGCCAATGCCTGATAATCCTCTCAGGGAAGAAATTTTTCCTAATATCTTACCTAAACATCCCCTGACACAACATGAAGCCATTTCCTCTTGTCCTATTACTTGTTATTTGGGAAAAGAGACCAAGCCCCACCTGGCTCCAACCTCCTTTCAAGTAGTTGCAGAGAGTGAGAAGGTCTCCCCTGAGCCTCCTCTTCTCCAGGCTAAACAACCCCACTTCCTTCAGTCATTCCTCACAACACTTGTGCTCCAGACCCTTCACCACCTTTGCTGCCCTTCTCTGGACACACTCCAGCACCTCAATGTCTTTCCTGGAGTGAAGGGCCCAAAACTGACCGCAGGATTCGAGGAGTGGTCCCACCAGTGCCAAGTAGAGGTCATTGCCCCAATCCTGCTGGCCACACTAGTGTGGATCCAAGCCAGGATGATGATATTATCAGGAATAGGATCTGAGAGATGAGACACCCTGTTACAGCAGAGCATGCTGGGGTGGATCTTGCCCCTAGTCCCAGGAGGGCAATCCCTGCCCTAGCCCTGCTGCTCACACTAGTGCTGATCCAAGCCAGGACACTGCAGTCCTTCTTGGCCAGCTTGGCACTCCGCTGCCTCATCTTCAGCCAGCTGTTGACCAGCACCTTCAAAAGTGATCAAAACTGAGCACAGAAGCTGCATGAGCAGCTAGAGCACAGAGAGGACACTCACCAGCATCCCCCTCCGGCGGAAGCCCATCATACAGAGGCGGCACTTGAACATGAAGCTTTCGTAGTCGCTGGAAGCTATCCGAGGCTTGAAGGTCTTGGAGCGGCTAATCCGATCGGCCTTCTTGGCCTCCCTCTCGGGGTTGTGCATCCTCTGCATGTGCTCTCGCAGCTTGTCCTTCCTCTAGGGAAAGAACAACCAGGGAGAGAACCATCAGCACCACTTCCTGCCTTACTACCCCTTGCAAGGAAGAGCCAACATGGAAACTGGTCAGAGATCTCTCTTGCTTCTCCCCAGGGCTGCCGTGAGATACAGCTGCACACAGTGTTGGACTGCTCAAAGGCTTCTCTGGGCTTAGGGTTGTCTTTCAAGCCAAGCTGAGGCTGCTCTGCCACAGAAGCAGAAGCCAAACTAATGCTATTTTGGAAGCTTCTGTGAGAAAGAACCCTTCCCACTCTGGCTTACCTAAAGCATTAGTGCTCAACTCTATATGGCTGGAAACCTGCATCAGGTAATGCTCTTGACCAAAGAGGACCTCATGTCCTGTAACAGTTCTGAACCTGCTGCCCAGATGCAATCCAGTGTTTACACACACACTGTCTAGAATGTGCTTCTTCACCCAAAACTAACCAGTCCCTCAGTGTCTCACAAGAAGGGAAGTGAGAAGGAGCAGGCTATTGCCACCACAGTTGACCTGCCTCATAGTCTGCTCCAGCTATTTTGGTGAGATCTGGAAAGGCATCTGGATGTCATGGGCTGACAAGATGGATGCCAGGAACAAAAGCACCTCAGCCAGGAATATCATTAATTCATTGATATCAATAAGAACTTTTCTTAACTGAATTGATAAAAGAAGCACAACCCAAGCAGCTGACAACTGAGCTCTATAATGACCCAGTTTTTAATGTACAGGTTAAATTTCCTTTGCTATTCCAGAATCATAGAGTCAGTAAGGTTGGAAAAGACCTCTGAGATCATGGAGACCAACCATCCACCCAACACTGCCATCCATGCTCACCACTGAACCATGTCACAAAGCCCCACTTCTACATGTTTTTGGAACCCCTCCAGGGTGGCGACTCCACCACTTCCCTGGGGAGCCTGGGCCAATGCACAACCACTCTTACAGGGAAGAAATTGTTCATGATATCAAACCTGAACCTCCCCTGGCACAACTTGGAAGCCATTTCCTGTTGCTTGTCACCTGGGAGAAGAGACCAATCCCCACCTCACTCCAACCTCCTTTCTGGGAGTTGCAGAGAGTGAGATGATCTCCCCTGAGCCTCCTCTTCTCCAGGCTAAACAACCCCACTTCCTTCAGTCATTCCTCACAACACTTGTGCTCCAGACCCTCCACCACCTTTGCTGCCCTTCTTTGGACACACTCCAGCACCTCAATGTCTTTTCTGAAGTGAGGGACCCAAAACTGACCCCAGGATTCGAGGAGCGGTCCCACCAGCACTGAGTAGAGGTCACTGCCCCAATCCTACTGGCCATACTAGTGCTGATCCAAGCCATGATGATGATGTTATCAGGAATAGGATCTGAGAGATGAGACACCCTGTTGCAGCAGAGCATGCTGGGGTGGATCTTGCCCCTAGCCCATCAGAAACATATGAGCCAGCTCACACACCACACAAAGCAGCGCATGCAACTTGCAGGCAAGCCTAACATGCGTATGCACTTTAGTTTCTTCCAGCTTGGAAACTATTAGCTTGTCTGCTTGAAGGAGGGTCAAGAACTGTGTTCTCCACCTGCATCAGGAGTGATCCAGTCAGGAGTCACCTTACCTTGAACTGCTTGCCACAGGTGGAGCAGAGGAAGTCCTTGCGGTCCGAGTGCCGCAGCATGTGGAGGCGCAGCTTGTCGGGGCGGCAGAAGGCCTTGTCGCACTCTGTGCACTGGTAGATCTTCTCGGAGTGGAAGCTGCGAACGTGCTTCTTCACCTAGGCCACAGAGAAAGGGAACTTACTCAAAAGAGAGGAGTGAGTGGTAAAACAGTCTAGGAAACTCCTAGGGAAAAAAGAAAAGGGTTTAAAGTTCGTCACAGAATGTTAGAAGGCTGCTTCAGGTTAAAAAGTATTAGAGAATCACAGCATGGGTAAGGTTGGAAGGGACCAGAGGAGGTCATCTAGTCCATCCTCCCTGCTCCAGCACAGTCACCCAGAGAAGGCTGCCCAGTATTGTGTCATAGAACCATAGAGCAGCCCAGGTTGGAAGGGACCTTAAAGATCATCTAGTTCCAACCACCCTGCCATGGGCAGGGATGCCACCCACTAGACCAGGTTGTTCAGGGCCACATCCAGCCTGGCCTTGAACACTGCCAAGGACGAGGCATCCAAAACCTCTCTGGACAACCTGTTCCAGTGCCTAACCACCCTCTGGGTAAAAAACTTCCTTCTAATTTCTAGTCTATATTTCCCCTCCTTCAGCTTGTATCCATTCCCCCTTGCCCTGCTGCAATCTGACCAGCTGAAAAGTCTCTCCCCTTCTATCATGTAATCCCCCTTCAGATACTGAAAGGATGCTATAAGGTCCCCCCAAAGCCTTCTCTTCTCCAGGCTGATCAACCCCAACTCCTTCAGCCTATCCTTGTAGGGGAGATGCTCTAAGTCCTTAGATCATCTTTGTGGCCTGAGAAGAAGATAGCCACCTCCCTCAAATGGCTGGCAATGCTCTTCCCAGTGCACCCCAGCATACCATTGGCCTTCTTGGCCATAACGGAACGTTGCTGGCTTGTGGACTATCTTTTGTTGACCAGGACCCTGAGGTCTCTGCAGAGCTACCTTCTAGCAGGTCAACCCCCAGCTTGTATTGGTGCACATTGTATCAGAACAGTTGATATCTTGGCACTAGTTTCTGTCAAGCCATAGCCTCTTCATCATGCATCTGGATGGACGATTTGATTTCCTCACGACTGATCCTGGAAGGCATCAGCTATTACACAGTT
Source organism: Galbula dea (assembly GCA_013399015.1). Classification (NCBI taxonomy): domain Eukaryota; kingdom Metazoa; phylum Chordata; class Aves; order Piciformes; family Galbulidae; genus Galbula; species Galbula dea. The sequence continues at coordinate 17,005 of VWZX01000640.1, forward strand.
GGGCACTTAATGGGCAGCAAAAATCCATGACAGACCAGTTTTACTGAGTCATCCTTGAGCTAACAGGTTCATCTGAAGTTCACCATCTTTACTGCATTTATAAGAAATCTAAATGCAGGGACTAATTCCTTTCAATCAGAGAGAAGCAGCTTGCAATTACAAAGGGCAAAAGCCCAACTTAGACAGAAGAGCATCTGCACACCACTCCTGAATGGCAATTACTTTGGCATACTCTGGAACTCTCCTTGACCTCCTCAAGCATCTACTGGGGGTTTTTCCTCCCAATAAAGTATCTAATGAGGTCTGACATTTGAAATCTAAGCCTCAAGAAATGGATCTCTAAATAAATCTTTACCATCTTCAAACATGGAACAACTTGGTGACTTTATCTGTTCCACATAAAAGGACTAAGTAGGCAGCAATCTATGGTGACTAGACTTAATGATGGTGACTAGACTTAATTATTCACATAGCACCAAATGAAAAAAACCAAACATTTAAATTTCAAAATAGAGCTGAATAGCTGGGTTAAAAAAAAAAATCAGACCTCCTTCTGACTTGATCAGATTCATGGGAAAGTTTATGGGGAATTAGGTTGCAGTACAGCATTTCTGAATCAACATTCTTCCCTCTTCAACATTTAGAGAAGTTAAAGGTTTTTTGCCCAGACAAAATTACATTAGTAAATCACTTTTCCCCATCTCTTCCTCTTTAGCCTATTGGATAGTCTATCAGTTCCTATTACTTGACTTAAACTAGATTTCTACATTTCAATTTAAGTCAGGGAGCTCAGCAAGACAACTTCTTTGTCTGTATGATGGATAATGAAGATGTGCATGGTGCAGCTCAATTTTTTGTACTGAACATCAAAATCACATCCTCAAATTCTATTAACAACCTCCTCCAGTAGCTCTGCACAAAGTGGTTCCATTACTCACTACTCCAGTGCAACCTCTCCTAAGCGGTGTGCAGAGAAGAGGAGCAGCCAAGCACCCAGCTGAGGCCCGGGGGGACGTCAGGAAGCAGAGTATCCTGATCTGTTCTGGCATGTCTGCAAGGTCTTCACATGAATTATCCTGACAAAGACAAGTCAAGTGACTCCTGATGTGAAACCACAGGTTTTTTGGTGGAGTTCTAATACTAGAGGACAAGGTGTATTCAACTACAAGCTGCACCCAGCAGAAGAGAATTCCTTTTTGTTCCTGTGGATCTGTACCGAACAAAAGTCATCAGGACCTCTGCTTTAAACATTTTTTGGGGGAATAAGGAACAGCTCCTCCCTCAGTACAGTGCTTTCTAATGCCAGATTGAAGCACTTAGTGGAAGGAGCCCTTCAGTGGCATAAGACAACATCTAGCAACACTTGGTGAGTCTTCCTTTGTAACTTCAGACCGACATGGCCAGTGACAGATGACAGATATCTTGTGAGAATGAACTGGCATGCAGCATTACCCAAAAACAGTGCTGAAGCCTTCATAAAGAGTGCTTGCAAGAGGCAGAGCTTCACTCAGCAGAGCACCTCACCTGGATAAAGTCTGGGAAGCGTTTCTTGCAGGTGGGGCAGGTGAAGTAGCCATCATGGATGTGGATGGCCACGTGGTCTTTAAGCAGATCCAAACGGTCAAAGGACTCGGGACAGAAAATGCAGGAGTATGTTTTCTGGTCCATGTGGAACTTCATGTGGCTCTCCAGAGCACTGCTGTTGATGAAGCCCTTGTTGCAGATGTCACAAGTCAAAGGGCAGCTCCCTTCCCGCCCATGAAAGCGCAGGTGCTGATCCAGCTTGTCCTTCTCCCGAAAGGCTTTGCCGCACTGCAGGCATTTGAAGGGGCGAAAGGATTTCCGGATGAACAGGTGCTGAAGAGCTGCATTCTGCAAGAACCAGCAGAGAGACCATCAGCTCCTAGGGTTATGTAGAGATTCCACACCCAAACATACTCCAGATTAAATATACCAAGTGATTAGTGAACCTAAACGTCAAAGAATGCTTTTGCATTAGAGATACTGCCTCTGTTTGACAGGAGGGGAGGCTGCAGCAGGCAGGAGAAGGGATAAACCTGCAGTTGCATGTGGAGTTAAGAGAACACAGTGCAGGGGTTTACTCTCTAATCCCTGTTGTCTACTCATTTAGCCAACTTTGGTCTTTAGCATGGCATTCTTCTGAAGTAGAGACCTGGGCCTGAGAAAAGCTGTGGTTCCAGCTGACTTTTAGGGACTGGGTTACAAATTCAGCCAGCACACAAAAGAGCCACTGCCCTGCCCTGCATGCAGGAGCAGGGCTTTGGAAATTCCACAGCCCTTTACAAGATCAGCCTCTGTACCCTAGATCACCACAGAGAGGTGCAGCAGTGGTTTAGCATCACCTGGAACACGCTTTCAAGATATGCTGGTCTAAACCTTTTTGGTATTCTCAGAAAGAAGCCTAGAGTTTCCAAACATGCCAGCAGGGGCAGAATGGCAGCTTGACAAGCAACAGGGAAGATCCTGTGAGTGATTCACCTGTCTTTGCCATTTAGCCTCTCTTTTAGCCTGAAGATGAAGATGGAAGACAAACACACCAAGTGCTAAGTGAAGAGGAACATCTCATGTCTTTTCAGATGTTACAGACAGAATCTCAATCATGATAGAGAAACAGCATTAGAACATTGCTGGCACTTATGCTTTCACACATTCAGTACTACATACTTCTCCAGGAGACATGTTCAAGACCTCTGCAAACAGATTTCCCTGGTTTCCTCTTTCCTTTTCTTGTCAGAATGTCTGGGCTGACATTTGCTGTGTCCCTTAAGTGTGTGCCAACAGCTGACACTGAGAAAGTAAAGTTAGGAACTCTTGCTCTTCTGGTGGAATGAGGGAACAGCTTGGGAATACAGTGAAATGCTGTGCCAGAGATTAAATAAGTGAACCTGAATGATCCTTTTCACCATCTGAACTGCAGAGGGAAGCCTATACTTACATTCCAGAAGAAGGAACATGAGAGCAACTGTTTTGCTGGACTAAAATAATAATAAAAACAGCTAGCAGTTGAGTACAGGAGCCCCAAGTGAGCCCTCCCATGGATTGTCATCATCTCCTTTCTGTTTTACAAGAGAAGTGGAGACAATGGGCAAGACATGGATCTGCTGCAAGTCACAAGGTGAGTTGGAAAGCCAGAGACGTGCTGCTTGGCATCAGAAGTACAATAACTCTCCCCCTAACTCTGGGGATATGCTAATAAAGCAACTACTTGGAGAGATGCCCTTCAGGTTCTTCACTATTACTGTACTTTGCTATTTGATCACTGCTATCTAGTAGGTCAAGAGAGGTTCCTCTCCCCCTTTACTCTACCCTGCTGAGGCCACATCTGGAATATTGTGTCCAGTTCTGGGCCCCTCAGTTGAAGAAGGATAGGGAACTGCTGGAAAGAGTCCAGCATAGAGCCACAAAGATGATTAAGGGAGTGGAACATCTTCCTGATGAGGAAAGGCTGAGGGAGCTGGTGCTGTTTAGCTTGGAGAAGAGGAGGCTAAGGGGTGACCTCATCTATGCTTTTAAATATGTGAAGGGTGGGTGTCAGGAGGATGGGGTCAGGCTCTTCTCAGTGACGCCCAGTGACAGGACAAGAGGCAATGGCTGTAAGCTGAACTGAAGAAAAAATGTTTTCCCAGTTCAGATGCCAGAGCCCTGGCACAGACTGCCCAGAGAGGTTGGGGAGTCTCCTGCTCTGGAGAGATTCAAAACCTGTCTGGACAAACTTCTGTGTGACCTGGTGTAGGGAATCCTGCTGTGGCAGAGGGGTTGGACTAGATGATCTTTCGAGGTCTCTTCCAGCTCCTAACATTCTGTGCTCTTACCAGTGATCTGACTGGTAACATTGCAGGCCAGACTCCTATGCCATGTAAATCAACACTGTTAAAGGCTAGAGATGGGGGAAATGTTTTACTGCTCTTTGGTTAGATAAGCTATCAACTATAAAACCAGAAAAAGAGAGCTAAGTTGTTGTCTCATGAACTGAGAACATTGATCCAGTGCAAACAATTGCACAAACAAATGCTCCAGGGCTTTAGGGAGGATGTGACAGTGTTTCATCCAAGCAGTTGTTTATACTATTTGTAGTATACAGTTTGTCTATACTATTCACCTTAAATTAACTAGTATGAAGAGAACAGGAGAATGCAAACTGTTATTCAGACTATCCTTAGTTCTGGGTAGCAGCTGCTTAAAGAAGAACAAATGTGACAGTTTAGAATGGGGGTCAATCAGGAAACACTAAACAGAAGTTGGGACAGAACAACATGGGAGGTGATGTTGTTACCTACCATCTGACTAGATACAGCCAAAACCCCAAGAGACAAAAGATCCAAACCAAACCTACCTGCAGCTCCAGCTGAGCAGGCAGCATTGAGAGAGAGAGAAATACTCATGTTACACAATGGACTTGAGAACAGAAGCCTTGACTTCTGCAACAGTCATATTTCTGCAGGTTACTAGGAGGGCCAGCTCCTATAGCTGGAGTTTACTCCTTACTCAGGCAAAAATCCTTTGAGCTGTTGTTTGCCTCAGGAAACACTAAGCAGATCTTCAAGCTTTACCCTGTGGTTAGTAACTGCCCAAGGGCAGTTAAAGGGCAAAGATAGAAACCACAGCTACTCCTGAAGGTGTTCTGTGACCTCTCCTGTCTTCTCAGAGTTGATTAATGATGATGTAATGTGTGCTGCAGAGCCACAGTGAGAATGAAATGCTTTAGCAGAAGGGAATAATTAGGGCAGGAGGACAACATGGCAAGGACTAGAAGAGTGAAAAAGTTAAGGAGCAGGGACTTTTTGTACCCTCATCCTACTGTTTGCACTCTTTGTTATACAGCTGGTTGCATTTCTTTCAGTGTGAGGGAAATGACTGTGCCTTCCAAACCACATCCTTATCCCTGCCAGCTCCCTCCTCTGAGTAAAGCAGTCACCTACACAAAGGACATTTTAGGATCATGTCTCCATGTAAAAACAACAACAAAACCAGGCAGTTTGGAAATGCAGATGTTTCTAGAATCAGTCCAACCAGTCCATAGACTCTTTGGACACTGCCCAGAACTGAATTAAATACTCATTATACTCAGATCCCAACATTCCTCTAACTTGTCACAAGAGTATCTGGAAGGGTGGGTGTCTCTTTATAACACTAAGGACGTGACTGGCATGTTTAAGGTCTGCTCTCCAAGGAAACTCCACAGGCTCTAAGGCTGAGGGTAAAAAAAAATGAACTGATCCTATCAAGACTTGAACCCTTGGGCACTAGAGATCTGTGCTTCCAGCAGGAATGAAAGCACTCAGAGCAACACTGCCTTAAACCTTAGACAAGCTGAAGCAATTCACAGAGAATTCCTGGGCTTGCTAATTAAATCCTACAAAAGCACTAAGGAAGATCCAGAGCTACACAGGTCTCTAGATCAAAATGAGAAGTCAAGACTTTCTACCTGTTCTTTGGAAGTGAAGGACACACTGCACATCTTAAAACCAAATGTCTGCTTGCTTATATACTTGTTCTTGTGAGAAGGTGCTGGGAAGAGTGGATCTGAGTCCTCACAGGGTGCTAGAGCTTGCTGTGATTTTTCAGTGCTTAAAAAACAATGCTTGCTGCCAGTTTACTCTTATCTCAGGTTCTCACTGCTCACAGTCTGATGCCATAGGGAAAGGTGCTCTGCAACCATCCATCTGCCATTCTCCCAGAGCCTCAATCTTGAAACATCTCCAGGACTCAGCTGAACACAAGCTGCCAGATGTATGGGAAGTTGGGGAGATTCTGAGATACAAATATGTCACCAAGGACTAAACCACCACTGCACTCCTCTTAGTTGTCATCTGTTTGTGATGAATTTCCAGTGAAAAGCTAAGTCTCAAGACAAAGAAGTAACTTCAGAATTTTGCTCTCTTTTTCCCCCCCACATTTAGTTTTTAAGAGGATCTTAAGTTCACATCTTGGGGTCAAAAGTTCAGGGAAATGGGGAACACTTTCTCTTTCCATCACATCCAGGCCTCAACTTTCTACTGAGGAAGTTGTGGTGTATCATAAGCAGTAAATACCCATGCTCTTTACTGTCAAACACTCAGCATCTGTCTTTGTACTCTTCAATGCATTCAGTAAAAATCCCCCAGAAAATCAAATGATGGGTAGAAAACTTGTCATTCAGAGACTGCAAGCATTTTACATGGTTAAAGATCCTGGAGTCTTAATGTGCCTGAGCCAAAGTCTTCCTTCAAGATATGCTGCTGCATTTATGGGGTAACACAACCACTGGTCTTGCATATATATTGCTATCATTTGAGAGCAAAATATGGCTCAACATCTTCCTCCACAGACCAGTTACTCAACCCTTTTCTAATCCTGTCTCATCCCCTACAGATGAAGCCTTACCCCAGCTGCAGCTGTTCCTTTCTGTAATCAAAATTTTACACATGGAAGAAAAAGAAAAAGAAGATTTTTAGACTAAATAAACCAATCTCACAGTTACACAGCTTGAAGGATTAGTTGCTTGAATCATTTCCCTCCCACACATAGTAGAGAAAAAACCAGCTCACCAGCTGACAAAGCTCAGGCTCAAAGTGCTTGCTGTCGGTACACAAAGCTCTCTGCACAGGTTTTCATCAAGAGCAGGCAGGTTTTACTACCCCAAGAAAGGATTTTATCACTACATATCATCAACTAAGTGGATCTAAACTGAGATCATGATTCCTTTTTGGCAACTATTTGCAAGAAGAGAGTTCTGAGAGACACAGATGGTGCTGTGACAAGCTATTAGTCTGTGCCACAGCACCAGGATTCAGCCGGCTGTTTGAAGCACTCCAGCTTGCCAGCTTGGATGGACTGTGCTTCTAGGGAAGAATTACTGTGCTGGAATTGAACCAGCTCCAATTGGTGACCAGTTCTCACTAGCATCTCCTGAGATACTAGTTCTTTACAGGAGATTTGTCTTCCTTTTAGTGCAAAGAAAATTGCTAGGAAGGAGATGCTTCATTCGGGCTTCGGAAATGGATGCGACAGGGAGAGAAAGAAACCAGCTGGTCCTGGCACACAGGTCAGAGCCAACAGAGAGGGGGAGAGGAGATGTGATCCCCTGGCCTCTTGGCTTACCCTGATACGCTTTGCTCTCCTCATATCATCTGCTGTCATGGTGCTCTGCGTGGGCACCGCGCTCTCCTCGTGCTGCGCCTGGCTTTGGAGCGCGTGGTTCTCCGACTGCTGCTCCAGTGTCACCTGCATCTCTGCTGGCACTGGGGTCTGCTCCTGCTGTTCCAGGCCATTCAGTGTGGCTTGTCCAGCCTCAGAATCAAACTGCCCCTTGCTGGAAAAATGCAGCAAGTCCTGAAATGACAAATCAGACAGCCAGTGATTACTCCCTCCACCCACTGAGAGGAGCTTTGATAACACTCACCAGACAACAAGACTTCCACACGCGGGATTGCAAGCGATACACAAAACTTGGCTATGCCAACTCCTTCCTCCTGTGCTCCACTGATGCTCTTAGATCACCTTCACCTGCAGCAACAACATTCAGGGAGCCAGGGAAGAGGCACTGCAGGTAGGCAACTGTCTTGGCTATCAAATGGTCTGAGCAGACACAGTCAATCCAACCCAGCTCTTAATAGCCAAGCAAGATCTTCTGCACTCACAACTCTTCCTGCTTTAACCACAGATGGCACAGGCTGACCTGGGAGGAATTTTACAACCAAAGTGACTAGTGCAGACCAGAGGAAGCAGAGAGTTTCTGTCTCGTTGAAACTGTTGTCACTTTGAAGCATTATCATGTGTTGTTATGCAGTGTCTTCTCCTTTCTAACAAACTAGCTGGAGTGCTGAACTGGAGAGTGACAAATGAGGTGATTACACTGTGCAGTGTGTGTTTTGCTATCCTGTTTCCAAGCTCTGCATCTACCCAGCTGCATACATTACTTACATTTATCACATAAAGCTGTTTTCCTCCTCCTTTGCATTAGCATAAAAGCAAAGGGAGCAGGAAGCACATGCCAAAAATCTACATTCTTTCCATCTAAGTTCCAATAACTCTTCTGGAATGGAATTCTCTGGTATTACAAGAAAGCAAAAAATAGATCCTGACTTGATATCACTTAATGCAACTGCAGAAACTTAAAAACACAAGCTAGAAAACAGTACCAAGTGTATCAGCTCAGGGCTGGTACTGTCAAAGCACAAAAGCAGGCATGGGAGAAGTAAAACAGAGAGGTGCCAGAAGGAGTGCAGCTGTTAGAAACCATGAATGTCTATCAGAGAGAGCCACTTAGTAGAGCAATACACCGGCCAGATGTCCAGAACTGCTCTAAGTGGCAAGTTTCCACACTTGCTGACACTAAACTGTGCCCACAGCACACCAAGTCTCAAGTTCCCTGGCAGATGAACTCATGCCTAGCCATTAATGAGCTGGGCAGACCTCCAGAGGCTTGGGACATAACCATGGCCCTGTTCTGCTGTACAGACACATGTGAGCTAGCTCTGGGCCATGCTCCAAGCTGGCAGGATGTGAACCACCCTCCAGCCCAGAGGCCATTCAGACATTAGCACGGGTCTGCACTCAGTAAACCCTGTCTCTCCAGAGTTAGAGTTTGGGAAGAACATTATGCTTACTTGTCTAAACGGAGCTGGTCTGTGTCATGTCAGCTTGCAGAGGGTGATCTCAACTGCCTGGGCTTAATGCAACATTTAGGGCAGGCCTGCATGCTCAGAAAACGAGCCACAGGCATTCACAAGCAACATATACATCCCTGCCTCTGAGTCAGCAAGATGGCAGAGGAGAATTACCACTTCAGATAGCAGCTTCCAGCTAAGTCCTGGAAGGGACTTAGAGCCACAGATCAGAGCCACTGATCCCTTCTGACACCCTTCATGAAAGGACTCAGTGGTAAGCTAAGCATGGGCAGCAGCAGAGAGAATTTAGCATTTTGCTTAAATGCATCATACTAGGTCCCTACAGAATATAACCAACAGCTATAAGCAAAAGCACATTTTGCACTAAGTATGCCTACAGGAGGCCCTTCTGTTAATATTAAAACATCATAAAGAATCATAGCTCAAACTGATTTAATTCTACCAGCAACAGTTATAAGTGCAGGCTCTGACCTCAAGTTCCACAAAGGACAAACAGGAACCTAAATTCCCATTACAGTTTTACTATCTAAATTACTTTTCTGATGCTGCTAAACTGCCACAATAACCTATCTCCCTGCTAAGTGCTTTGGGATGAAAGTTGCTATAGAAATGCAAGTGATTTCACAGTTTTTAGAGAGGGAAATCAGTGCTTCTCCTTCCCTGGCAGAGAAACGCAGCTAGAAACCCAAGAAGGACTTGGGTAGAAGTCCAAAGCACATCTCAATTTGCACTGAAGCCCCAAATTCTTTTAGTCAAGACATGATTTTACCTCCTCTCCAGCCCCCAAAGTATACCTGAGTCCCTTCTTCACCCTTCTCCCCATTTTCACTGGGTACTTCCACACGCATGAATTTGGGAGGGCGCCCTGGGCGTCTGCCTGGTCCAAACCTCCTCTTCCCTCGCCCACGACCTCGGCCTCTGGCTCTGCAGAATACACAGTGCTCCAGGTTAGAGACAAAGAAGATGGCTTTGGAATCTCCACCCATTTTATGTGTTCTTTCTCAGCATCACTACTCATCTATTGGACTCAGGAACAGTTGCCTGCAGTAAATCATCCCATCTAAAGAAATGCTGGCAGCAAAGCCACAGGCTCCTGGATGGTACCTGGATGGTATCTGTTTGGTTTGTGCTCTGAGAAATCAAAGTCCAGAGCACATTAAAATTTATGGCAGTAATCATGGGACCAACAGGACTACTGGCTTCTAGCAAGTCTTCTGCCATGGCAACTCTGCTCCTTCCAACACCCCAGTGTACTGTGTGCTGGAAAGGATTTTCAGCTAGATGGAACATATGTAGAAGGAAACAATTTAAAACCTGAAGCCATAAAGGTTTTATTTTTTAGCTTTCTCATCCCACTCCAAAAAGGCACTTGGCCATTGATGTCAGGCAGTAAACTGAAGGGAACAACTTTCTCTGTCAAAAAAAATAAAACCAACCAAAACACAGCTACTTGCTAAGCTTCAGGAAAAAGAAGACACACCAATGTCTTCTGCTCTCTGATGGATGTTTGTAGATTCAGCTTTTAATAGGTCAGGATAACCTATCTTGCCAGCCCCATGAGGAGCCAGAGCACTAGAAGTCTTGTTCTTCCAGCTCTCTATCTGCATCCATCTGAGAAGCATCAGTATTTCAGTACCACAGCAATTCTTTAAGTCACTGGTGAAAAACCAAACCAAAACCATGTCACCAGTACTTATTTCCCTCAAGTTACTTCTTTTATTAAGTCTCTTACACTAACCAGCTCCTGGGGTCATAGCCTTATCTCCTGGTGCCAAGCTGTTCTCTCACGGGCGCCCAAGTCAGTCAGTAAAAATCCATAGGGCAAAGACCCTTCATTCTGCAAGTTTGGGGAAGCACCACAGAGATACAGAGACAAATCTAAAGCTTTCAGTACCTGCTGAAGAAGTCCAGCTTCTCATCATGGGAGTTGAGGTGCTGCTGGAGCTGCTCTGAGCTCACGAAACGACGACTGCACTCAAAACAGGGCCAGTTCTTCTCCTGCTCTCTCAGAACTGTGTTCAAGTGGAAATGTCAAAGACAGCATTTCAGTCACCACCAATTAAACACCTCATTTTTTTCCCCCCACAAGTCCTTCTGTCCTCTGTGGGCTGTATTTCTCCCCTGAAGGTTAGACAGGCTACAAAAAATCCCAGAATTGCTCCATTTAATTTTGCTTTTATCCCCTCTGCACTGTGGTTGATCAGAGAAAGACAAAAAGGTCACTGGGGACAGCTCACTGACTATAAAATTCAGGGAGATCTTGAAATCTGCCCTTCTATGGAAGAGCACCTCTAGGACTGTGTCTCTGCTGAAAGTTAGGTGAATTCAAGAGAAATTTCTCAGGCTAAAGCAGTAGCACATTGGTTTATGATACAGACTCAACATCAGACATCAAGTACAGAAGCATCTCTCTTCCCAGTAGCAACCTAATGCTTCTAGAAACTGAGGCAAAAGGTTAACTTATTGCATATTAGCATGAGAAGAGTTAGTGGAAATAAGTCCCAAGACTACAATCTAGACCTGGTTTGACCTTTCTTAGCCTAGAAGATATTTGGGAGTGCTACATAGGCCACATACTTCAAACCAAGAAATACAACAGCCAGCCACATTACACTGCAAAACCTGAGAGCAGAAGAGCCCAAGTTACCCTTCCTTTCCTCCTCAGATATGTCATGGATCTTCTGGTTCACAAACTCTGCATAAGAGGCAGCATACCACACCTGCAGCAGGAATACAAAATAACAGAACACTTAAGTGGAACCAGAACTAAAGGGAATTCACTTGAGAAGGGTTTTTTAAGCAATACATTTACTTCACTTGCCTCAGCCACTAACTCTTGGTGTTCCTTTCTTCCTCAATAACAAAGCCTGTTGAGATCAATATGTACCCATTGAGGAATGAAAGAGCTTTGCTCAGAAAGCATATCCATTTAATTTTAAGGTATAGCCTCCTAATATGAATGTTAATCTCACACATGGCTACCAGGGGCTCTAAAGAAAATAACATTAATCTCTTTAGGCCTGACTATATGATTGCAAAGGATGAATGTCAACAGAGTGCTTGTTGGACCAAGAGCACAAGTGTTATTAGGAGCAGCTGAGGGAACTGGAGGAGGCTCAGGGGAGACCTTCTCACTCTCTACAGCTACCTGAAAGGAGGTTGAAGCAAGGGGGAGGTTGGTCTCTTCTTCCAAGTAATGAGTGATAGGACAAAAGGAAATGGCCTCAAGCTGTGCCAGGATAGGTTCAGACTGGATATTAGGAAGAATTTCTTCCCTGAGAGGGTTGTCAGGCATTGGCCCAGGCTGCTCAGGGAGGTGGTGGAGTCACCATCCCTGGAAGTACTCAGAAAACATGTAGATGTGGTGGTTGGGGCCATGGTTTGGTGGTGAGCATGGCAGTGCTGGGTGGGTGGTTGGACTCCATCTCAGAGGGCTTTGTCAAGCATAATAGGAATGGAAAAATTGTTAACTTGGGGATTTCCCATTTCTTTCCTGCTCTCTTTACAGGCAGCACTGTCCACAGAGACTCATTTCAAGCATTTCCAAACTTCTGAAGGATTGGAGCAACACTGTCAGGCTTCCCAAAACAAAGACCTGCCAGGCTGCAGCACGATGAGCCCACTTTCATTACACAAGGGACTTAGGAAGCCTTCAGCAGAAAGACAAAGTCTGTTAGAGCCTGAGATCAGTTGCTCAAGGTTAGCTGAGAATTCTTGCATCATTTTATCTTACTGTTTGCTTCCAAAGGTTCAGTTTTAGATTTGTTAAAGCAAGCATGAACAGATTTTCAGGATGAGAAACATGGGCAAGTCTAAACTTGTAGTGGGCTGCAGGCATTTCCACAGCAGTGGTGAGTGGCATGTCTAACTCCTGCAAAGACTCACTACCAGCTGCATGGTGCTTTGCAGGAATCTCACTAGCTGGACAAAGAAGAAAGCCTAGAGCTCCTAGACTAACCTGTCATGCAATGGAGAAGTTCACAACTTTGACTGATCCTCCTAGTTCAATCTTTGGACAAAATTGCTATGAATGCCCTAAATCCATACCCTTGGGGAGGAAAACATTAAAGAGCCCAGGGAATTCACCTTCCATTATCAAACCAATTTTACTCCAAACATAACACATAAACCAAGAAAAATGGTGCTTCTACAGGCAGGTCTGCATAGATTCATTAAATCTGATTTCAAACTGGTTGAGAAAATGTTTGGATACACTTAAAATGGATTAACAAGGTTTCTAGTGATGCAGCCTAAACAAATTAAAGGACTGATTTCAGAGAAACCCAAAAGAATCCTACTTCTCAAAACCAGTAGTAAATGTACAAGCAAGACTTTTGCCCTGGTTTAGCTAAGAGTGTTAAAAATCTTTCCTTCTGTTAAATTGTTGCAATTTACATGCAAGAAAAGATTTGAAGAACAAAGTTTCCTGACACCCAAGGTTTTTTTGGCTCCCCCCAGCTCCCCAAAAGATGTTGAAAACCAAGGCCACCTCAGCCAGCCATGCTGCTTTGAGTTCCAAGTAATCAATGCATTTTTAGAGGGAACAAAAAGTAACTCACAGGGAAATCACTATATCCTTTATCACTTTCCACATCCACAGTTTCAAAAGTTCCAGGAAAGCCAGGTCAAGTGAGAGACCATATTCACTTAAGGCACCAGAAAACAAGTCAAGGGCACACAGGACTAACTGGAAAGGGCATTCAGGACTAAAAAGGATAAGACTGCTGCAATAAAAATTAGATTGCATCAGCAAAATATATGCAGTGTAAAGCATGACAGTGACAGACACATCATTTACATCCTCTTCTTTTAAACTTCCTCATTTTATACCTGAGCCAAAGCTCATTTAAATCTTGAGTTGGTGGCTAATTACTTACTGACTTGGGTGAGATCATGTGCTTTAGCAGAGGAAAAGAGCCCTAAAGCCATTCAGGACAATCATTTCTGGCACCTGGAGATGCACTTAGTAGGTAGCAGCTCTGTGATTCGAGTTCATCAGGAGAAAAAGGAGTTACAAACCACAAGCAATGCCATACCTTGAGTTCCTGCTTGGGCTCCACGTTTTTAATGGTGGTGTAATAAATGTGGTGGCCATACTGATAGGCTACCAGGTTCTGCTCCAGGTGGTTTTGAGCTGGACGCACAAACATCATCCAGTTACAGAGAGCCTCACTAGAAAGTTCAAACCACAGGTCCTCTTGCAAATCTCTGTCTTTTCTGTCCCCCTCATCAAGAGAAACCTGTAGTAAAATCCAATTACATGTGACTAGAACTGCCTGGCAGCAGGTTCCAAAGAAGCTTAGCTGAGCTACTGTGCCTACGCAACTTTTCTATTAGGAAAGCAGTGAAGGCATAGCTGAGTTCTTCTTTTCACTAGCAGGGATTCAGAAACAGGCAGCACTTTAAAAAAACACTTCAGACAGGTAGAGACTTAAGTAAGGAGACACAATGGACCCTTCTATGGCTTTCAAGGGCCAGAAGCATTCACTAAAAGGGTCAGGCACAGTACGTGACGTGTGGCTGTGAGGCACAAGAAGCTGTGGCTTCAGCAGGCTACAGGACATCAGTTTTCAGATGGTTCTAACTGGCAGAGCCACTTCTCCTTTCATTTCCTGACATGTGACACTGCCTCAAGCTGGAAGCAGTGCTTCTTTAGTTGAGCTTCTCTTGGGTGGCTGAATCTGCTTGTGGTCACAACTGCCTTGTCAGGCACCAACCATCAGTGCTCCTAAGACTGTCGATCTAATCTCCAGCAAATAAAAGACCAATTCCTATAAGGAAATCAGTAAATAAATGGGTAAAAGTCAGCCAAATTAATTATACCTCAAACCAACAGCTTGGCATGAGGGAGAAAACTCTCCCCTCTTCCCTACATCTTGTGGGGGAGAGGAAGGAAAGAGGAAGAAAAGTAATTTTCAGTTCAGCTACAGCATGACACAAAATAACAACTGCCAAACATCCCCAGATGAGGCTGCTATTTTTATGTCCAGATGCTGCTTCAGCCCACATGAGAGTGATTCACAGCATTCACCTTATGGATCCTATACCCTGGAACACCCTAGTGCCAGAACATTCACCATGAGTGCATCTCCCTGAGGAACAGAGCAGATCTCAAGCCAAAACAATCTAGGTTTCTCCAAGTTACATGCAGAGATGGCAGTAACATCTCCAGTGAAGTAAGTGATCAAGGCAGAGCAACAAGCTAATGAAAATCAAAGCTTTAAGCACAGCTGGATCCCTCCCCATCCCTCAGATGCAGACCCTTACCTTCAGATGGATGTAGCAGTCTTTGAGTTCATTTTGTCTCACCAAGGGTCCTTCCACAGGCCCGAACTGCGTGCGCTTTGGGATGCGCCTTTTGGAGAACACCCCTCCCAAAAACCTGTCTATGTAGAGCACCAGGGGCAGGCTGGCTCTGGCCCTGGTCAGCACAGGCCGGTTTGGGATGGGATGCAGAGGTCCATGCTTTGGGCACACAGAGGGATGTGCATTATTACACTCTTCACACCCTGCAACACAAAGTCAGAGAGGACATGACTGTCAGGCAGCCACTCACGCACCAGCTCAGGAGAGACAGTCTTATCTCTCTCTAAACATCTTTGGCACAGCTGTGGGAACATTTATTCCAATAGTCTGTCTGTTTGGAAACATCAGAGAGGGCAGCCTCCTGCAAAATGACAAACAAAGCAGCTCAGGGACTCCACATAAGACAGAACCCTTGTCCGTTCAGTAAGAAAGCTCAAGATGAGCTGGAAGCTCCAGAAGGCTGGAGATTAGAAGGAGGTTCTTTACCCAAAGGGTGGTGAGGCACTGGAACAGGTTGCCCAGAGAGGTTGTGGAGGCCCCATCCCTGGCAGTGTTTAAGGCCAGGCTGGATGTGGCCCCGGATGACCTGGTCTAGTGCAAGTGGCGTCCCTGCCCATGGCAGGGGGATTGGAACTAGATGATCTTTAAGGTCCCTTCCAACCTCAGCCATTCTATGATTCTATGAGTCCACTTCCCCAGGTATAAAAGGGTTCACTTATTTTACTGCTAAAATCTGAATGGTTTTTGGCTTCATTTACCAGCAGGCTGATGGAGGGGAAAGGAACAAGTGCAGGGCAGCCAATACACTACATGCTACTTCATGTGCTTACACAAATCATTGGGATCGAAGGGTCGAGGGGGATCTGGATCCCATTCATCTATGTCAGTGTCTTCATCCTCATCTTCATCCTCATCATCTTCCACTTTTGTTTTCATGCTTCCCATTTCATTCTCCAGAGGTGCTAAAGGGTCAGTGCTATCCACTGCCTCCATAGGAGGTAACATCTGATTATGCACCGGTAATGATGCCTGAGGAGAGAATTCACAAACAGTTCCAATCATCCCTGAGGAAAAGCTTACAGAAATGAGCAATGAAGGTTCTGGGTGCTCTACCCTTTCCAATCCCTTTGGTACTGGACAGAAGGACAAGGGGAAGTGCAGAGACATGAGAAACGATTGCTGAGGGATGTTTTGCATCACTGCTGCTGTTGCTGACAGCCTCACTCAGCACAGCTCTGTGTCACTACCTACACTCTGTCAAGAACCGACTTCTTGGGAGAAGAAAATGATATCAGACAAGTTCTGGACCCTCAGAGAAGGTCTGAAACAAAGCCCAGGCTCTATGGAAACTGGCTAGAGCCTAAGGCTGTATTTTAAGTTCTGTACAAGTGAGAGAATCCTGCACTTTGACACATGATCTGTTCTCTCTCCTATCCTGCAATCAAATACAATCTGCAGAGCACACACAGAGAGATCAATAAGGGATGAGATAACACAGAGACTAGATATAAACGATGGGACACAGAGGACAGTTGAGGGCATTGCATTCTTTCACTCATTTTAAAGTTTATGCCTTTCTTCCCCTGCAAAGCAGCAAGAACTAACTGAAGTGCACTTCACAGAATATTCCACCACCCACACAGGTTCCTCAGGTAGAGAACAAGAAATACACCAGGCCACACAGGAAAGCTGTCTGGCAAAGAGACCCAGTGGATGTTGGTCCTACGTGACAGGCAGCATCACACCTTCTGTTCTCTCTGCTTTTCAGAGCTGAGAAGAGTATTTTAAAGTGGCTGCTCAAGACAGAACAATCTGTACAACAGGTTTCTCTGTATATTAAATACATGATGTCTCCTAAAAAACCCCACGCATTCCATGGTGAGACTACGAAAGACAGTACAAATCTGTGCTGCAGCTTTCTCTCCTCTCCTCCCAAATCATTCAGACATGTTTCAGCACTGGAGACAATGGAGCAATGAAATCAGTGTAGTTGCAGATGGAAAAGAAAAGGGTGCCTGGCCACTTACTCTATCTGCTTGTGGACCCTGCTCCAGAGCCATTTGCTGGGGGGATTCGGCAACGCTGCTGAGCACCGACAGGTTGGTGGCGTTCATGCTCTGAGCAGCAGCAGGCAAGAGCACAGTTACCTACAATTACAGGCACTCATTTTAGCACTGCATCATTTCAGTCAGTCACTTACATATGGGCAGTGCCCTGCATGCAAAGCTCCCTGGAGTCCTGCACTAGGTCAAAACCTGCAGCATTTCAATGACTTTTTAACTTGCTGGAGGGGTGATGGGCTTCGACAAACCCTGCAGATCCAGGGACAAAGGGGAAGGCTTCAAAACTCAAGTCTAGGTTTTGCAACTTTTGAGTTTCCCATCTCCCACTTTGGGCTTTAAATGAAGGTTCTCCCCAGCCTGGATTCACACAGCACTACAGTTCTGAGGGAGTTCTTTAGCTCTGGGTAAAACCAGTGGTTTGGGGTCTTTCTCTTCTACCTCCAAATTTACTTCTTTTGAGGGGAAAGGTAAAGCAGGGAAAAGAAGCATCTCCTCTTTCTGCCTACCTTTCTTCTTCTCAAGCAAACCAAGATCCATTACAAAAACAAGATGGTGCATTGACCTTGTTAGAAAGACAAGCACTTAAATGAGAGGATTCCAACCATTATTTTCTCTTTATATTATTTGGTCACACTATGCTTTCACATTTTCTGTTTGTAAGGAGTAAAGAGAAAACTAATGCATATTACCATATTGCTCCCATTCATACAGCAATAAAAGAGCAGAATTAAGATCCTAGGAATCACCTTTCATGTCTTCTGTTCCCTGTTTATCTATACAGGAATTTGCACTGTTATCCCATATGATTTTTCATCCTTCTCTACAGCTGACATCATGTGGCTTCTAGTTTGTGCCTCTGACTGTTAAGCAGCTTTTAAGCTAAATTAAAGCCCCAGCTCCTCCACAGAGTGCTTAATAAATATCAGATAAATCTGAGAACAGCAAATTGTGCCAACAGGCAAGGAGCAGACAAGAAAAATCCATAACCTAAGCAGACAGTCTTAAAACTTCAAATCTACTTGTTTTGTTTAAAGAAGCATTAAGAGTAATTTATGAAACTGCTTAAAAACTACAGCAAAAAGACTTCAGGGAACTGTGTGACAGCAAGCAAGAAACAGCCAAGGCGACAGCTGAAGCAGGCTGCCTGGTATTGACATTTCTGATGCCAAGTGCCAACAGAAAAGGCATCATTATTCAATGGCACACCTCCAGGTCTGCCAGCAATGAGAGGTTCAGGCAAGCTTGTGTCTATTTGTACCTCCTATTAGCATTTCCTACTACTAATCACGCTTCAAACATGCCCTTTCTTTCACTTCCATGTCAGACACTGCAAGGAATAAAGGCATTCTTTTGAAAAACCTTTCCATTGCTTTTAAAAAAGAAAGTTTCTTCTGAAAGATGAGGAGCTTTAATTATTCCTATTTGGGCTTTGTGGTTAATGGCTCTTTGTCCAGGTGGAGAGCAGTGATGAGTGGTGTCCCTCAGGGCTCTGTCTTGGGACCAGTGCTCTTCAACATCTTCATTAATGACCTGGACATGGGTATTGAGTGCACCCTCAGCAAGTGTGCAGGTGACACCAAGCTGAGTGGTGTGGTTGATACGCCAGAGGGGCGAGATGCCATCCA